>CAJNOP010000028.1:1879933-2066478 GCA_905250075.1 Rotaria sp. Silwood1
AAAAAAAACTTCTTTTTAAAAGAATTTCTTGATAGAATCTCCTCAAGCTTTCCCGAAGACTTCTCTAGAGCTATTTGCAAGAGTCTGTCAATTATCCGAAAGCATCATTTTCAATTAAGAGAAAATAAATATCAATCTATATTGAAAGGATTTACTATGAAAAAACTGATTTGACTAATGAACTATATAGAACAGTTGAAAATAGTCGTATTCTATGTGCTTTATTTTTTCAATGTTGGTTTAGTTCGGCAAAGTTTCTTTTTGTAGTCCAAGTTCATATTCCGATAGACCAGAAAAAATTGTGTCGTTTTGAATCTAGAAGTCACCGAATAAAAAGCTCATCACAATACACAATAGCATAAAATTTCAGGCAACATATGTCTTTTTTCTACTTTTTTAGTTTCTAGACACACAATGTAGAACTATGTAGCTATAAAGCTCTCAGTGTTCTTGGAAGTGCTAGAGAAATCCTTTCTGTATCTATAATATTACTGCTATTCTAAATTGACTTTCTAATTCAGAGAACGGTGGCTTTCGAGATAAGGCTAACATGGTATTTTTTTGGAAGAGGTAGTTCTTACATTTAAATCAGATGATTTTGCAAAACAAATCTTACAGACACCTAGTTTATATACTGTAATTATCGAATTTCTCGAGAAAGATGAATATAGGCAAATAAAGTTATCTAAAAGATCAAAATTTAGTATACACTATCGATGTTTTTTTTTGTCGTAGTTGTTGGTATGCTCATAAACGAATGTATATCGGTTTTGGCATAGCAGCAGCAATCATCATTATGACGATCATCTTGGCAGCAGTTTTGGGTAGCCGAAGTAGAAGCAGACAATCGTTTACTACGAAGCCTTCAGGTAAGCAATGCCATCCTATACTCGATATGAAGATCACGATTCCTACCTTCATAGATGAAAAAAGCGGAAAAAGTGAAATGCTGTTTGACATCAATGCTCACAGTTACAATAGTTAAAATATAATGTTCTTCGATGATTTTTCACTCCTAAGAACAACAATAATAGATAGCCGCAGCGAGTGATCACTGGCTGTTTGACATTGAGAGATATATTATCATATTTTGAAATGCAAAAAACTCTTAAAAAGGAAATTTTCTTATACGAAAGCAAGAGAAAAAGAGAAACAGTAGAAAACCAGAAAAGCGGAAGTTTTTCACAAAAAAAACGTCAAACTAGCAACCTTGATGACGATGAATAGCATTTTTCGGTATCAAGAGAATACGTCCGCATTCTTCATTGCACTTCTCTGCTCTTTTTTAGTTCCAATGTGTAATTTTACATTTTCACCAATGTTGTCATATCGAACTGGCCTTCGTCCTCCTGACTCGATTGTCATTGGAGATTTCAACAACGACAATCGATCGGATGTTGCCGTCGCCCTTTATCGCGGTAACAATACGGGTGTCTTTCTTGGTTATGGAAATGGAACACTTGCAGCACCAATGATGTTTCCAACCGGCATAAATCCATGGTCGGTCACCGTTGCGGATTTCAACAACGATAATCAATTGGATATCGCTGTCGCCAATGGTGCTGAAAATAATGTGGGTATCCTTATTGGATATGGAAATGGATCATTTGCAGCACAAACGGAGCTTTTGGCTGGCAAAGATCCGTGGGCTATCGCTGTCGGAGATTTCAACAACGACAACCAATTGGATATCGCTGTCGCTAATCATGCCAGTAACAATATAGGTGTCTTTCTGGGATATGGGAATGGATCTTTTGCAGATCAAACGACGTTTCCAACTGGTACTTCTCCATACTCGCTCGTTGTTGGTGATTTCAACAGCGATAATCGACAAGATATCGCTGTCGCAAACTTTGGTAGTAACTGTGTGGGTATTTTTATTGGGTATGGGAATGGAACTTTTGCTGCTCAAACGACTTTTCCAACGGGCAGTAATCCGAACTGGATCGCCATCGGTGATTTCAACAACGACAGTCGACTGGATATCGTTGTCACCAATGGACCCGATAATACTATAAGTGTCCTTCTTGGATATGATAATGGAGATTTTGCAGCTCAGACAACGTTTTCAACCAGCAATAATCCACAATCAGTCAAAGTCGGCGATGTGAACAACGATAATCTATTAGATATCATTGTTGCAAATTATGGCAGTGCTACTGTCGGTGTTTTTCTTGGACATGGCAATGGAAGTTTTGCAGCTCAAACAACATTTTCAACTGGCAATAATCCGAACACAATCGCAATTGGTGATTTGAACAATGACACTCGGCTAGATATTGCTGTCGCCAATTATGGTGCTAACAGTGTTGGTATTCTTTTGAACACTTGTTTTTGTTGTACTCCTTAACTTGAACTCATTTTATTTTTACTAGCTGCTCTGATTTTCTCACTCACTACATTTCGCATATAATAAAACTGCTATTATTGATATAGCTTAGTGCCCAGGGCTATTCATCAAATTTTTACGCATAAGCAACAAAGCAAAATTCTGAAGCGTTACAAAATAAAAAAGAAACCGATATAAGTAAAAGAAAACGAAAAAAAGGGTGTGGCAATTTTTCTTTTTTGAAACAAGTACCAGACAATTGTTTAATGTCGCCATAAGTTGGTTGGTATTATTTCTGGTTTTTGAAAGTACATTGTGGATTTTACAAGAATCAAAAATTTGAATTGGACAATATTTTTTCATATTTTAATCATATCTCAAATAAGATTATTTTTATAATGAAATTGATAATTGGTAAATTTTAACCAGTTTTTATGACCTATCTCAAAGATTTGAAACCATTTAATGTATAAATGTCTATGATATTTTGTACAAATACATATTTTTTAATTGATCATTCATAAAATGGACTTGGTTTGTCCTTTGTATTATAATTAATAAGCAATATTTGAATTTTCCAATAAATAATAACTAAATTTATCTTTGGTAAAATCGATAAGTAGCATTGATATTTTTCATTAGATGACTTCTAAATTCATAATCAATATTAAGATCGTCGAAGTTTATAGTTAACAAATTTCAAGTAATTCAATATAATCAATAAGTTTGCCAAAGAATCATAAACGGTTAGATAACTACGAATCAGTTCTTCCCAATCTAGTCTGTAGTAACCATATTTGAAGATTATTGACAGTCCGTGTACTCAATACTAATACTATATTATTTATCGGCAATGTACAAAAATACTTATTCTTGGGCGCATGAAATTTAGCTATGGATGTTCTCATACTTGAACAATATGTAAAATGAACGAATATTATATTTGTTTTCATAGTCGACTGGTACTTTTTCTTTTATGGAGATAAATTCTTTGTCATTTGCGCTGAATAAATACTATTAAATGGCAAATAATATGATTGTCATTGCTGTGATTGTTGTTATTAGCACAGTATGTTGAACTGCATCTTCAATTATCGTTGCTGTGTACGTTTTGCTAGCTTGTTTTGTGCGTTGGCATTTGTAACCAATAAGTATCCAATCGTATTTATTTGTAAATCGGAAATAGTTGCACTAGCTTGAACAATTGTGGATAATAATTGATTAACTTTCTTTTTAAAAGAACGACTATTTCTAACATCATTACGTTTGTTTGATTTTTTGAACGACTTCTTGTGTCTATTGCTTATTTTCAGTACCCATTTTTAACTAATTTTGCCAAGCTTGTAAATCATAATTGCCTTTAACCAGTTTATAGTTCACATCATGTTCCGATACATTGAAAAACAAAATTTCGTCAACCTCATGCTCCCATCACTATTAAGCCAATTTATTCTACTACATGTCATTGAATCTGATACTAAGAAAACCTGTTTTTTTCGGTATAAACGCGTCGAGGCAAAATGTTATTTTGAATCGCGCCTGAACAGAGCTAGAAATCAAAATACATCTCGGTTTAGTTGACAATGTTTTTTAAAGATTCGTCTACTTTTGGTTTTTATGTTTGTAGTATCATCGATCATCTTGGAGATTCTCAAAATTTTAAAGTATGCCTGATCGGTAAACTGAAGACTCTTGAGATAATTATTGAGACAACGAAATCCGAAATAGAATGCTGTAATATTTATATAAATAACTTTCAACTAAGCTGTCAAATTATTACCTTAGGCTTATAGTATTGTTCAATTTTAATTAAGCTGCTATAGATAATTCCATTAGTTTTGCAACTATGAAGAAAAACTATCACAGATTATTGCTAATGTCTAAAACTTAATCAGGATAAATAAAAGTATCACATTATTTCATTTTCTTTCTACTTCTAAACGTAGAAATAATTCATCTATCCAAAGATTTATTAATAAACTACAATCATTAAATGTATAAACACAAAAAAAGATTTAATCTTCTGTTAATAATTGAATAATATTTGATACAGCATGATAGCACAAAAGATTTTCTTTGTTGCGTTGTTGAGTTTTAACATCGAACAAAGCTGGTAATACATTATTACTTCGAACAGCTACTTTACCCTTTAAAAATAAAAGATAACAATTAAAAAATTTTACTAAATAAACAGATGCAAATTATTTACTTTTTGAGCATCAACAATCAGTGCCCACAAAGCAGTTAGTCCAATATAAGCAGTATCTGACGTTTTTGAGACAACATGGGTCATTATCGTTGGAATATATTTAGCTAAAATCGAATAAAATGTCTATCAACAAAATAGAACAAGAAATATCAAATGTCAAAATCTGTTTATCTAACTGATGTATTCGAAATTCACTTCAAATATTATAGAAGAAAAATATTTTCGTTGATCATATCTCAAAAATAAAGATGAATATTTAGTTCTTATTTCAAATGTTGATGGACGCGAACTCAAGACTTCCTTATTCAATGTTAATCCACACATATAGTGCGACATCTTAGTATGGATTCTTTTAAAAGAAGCTTACGTTCAGCTACAATTCTAGCTTTGTGAGTAGAAGAAAAGGCTAAATTTCGAAGAATCAACAGAGCATGACGTTGTAAAATAGCAGATGATGACGATTGAGCAAGACGAATAATAATGGCAAACATTTCTAAAGATAAATTGCAAAATTTAGCCAAAACAAAAGCATAATAATTTTTTATTTTTACCAGGACTTTTAAGCAAACTAGTTTGTCCGTCGGTAAAAAATGATATATTAATAATAACATCAAGAAAACGTCGATCATATCGATTAATATCACGTGATACCCGCTCAAAATGATCAATAAATAATTGAAAAAAATTTGATTTATACACAATACTTCGTCCTTCAATTTCAAGCGAACAATTTTGTACTACATCAAATGCCATTTCAATTGTTTGATTTTTGCTAGAAGAACTATTATTATTAGCTACAGATGATAATGATGCTTTTGTTATAAGACGAAGAACGTAAGAAAGTAAATTTGATAATGGACGTTGTTGATCGGGTGTTTGAACAACAAATGAATTCGTTGATGGAAGAACTGTACTACACACACTAACACAACCTATAGATAAACATAAATATAAAAAAGGAGTAGAAAACTACTCAACTGATATTCACAATTTCAATTCATATTGGACCGACAACAACATCTCAGTGAGACTGGCAAAAGTCTAAAAGGATTCGTCCTCATGAGTCTCTAAAGCCGAGCTATAATTAGACATGGACAAAATCCACATTCTTTGGATGTGAAATGGACCATTCCAAATTACGAACACAACATCACCGACGTGTAGCAGTGAATTAAAAATGAATAGATATCACAAGGACATAATGAACCAAATTTTCATAATGAGTACTTTGTTAAAGTTTCGTAAATGCGACTAATCAAATAATTGTAAATTAATACATATGTACTCTTCGATTGGAATGTATCTTTTCTTTTGAAAAGAAATAGTGTTTTTTTCTTACAATATTATTTAAATATCTAAATGGTTAAATTAACCATTCGTAAGAAGATAAAGAAAAACTCTATTATCTTTCGTGAAAATGCTGTCGATTCCACTATTTTTATAATTTGCAATTGCCCATCCCTAGCTATGACCATTTTGCTGAATTTTCAACCGCATGTCAGACATATACTAACAAAGGAACATTCTTTTCCATTGAAACTTTTAGAATATTATATAGAGAGATTTAAATCTATTTATAGACCCAATTTTACATCCAAATTTCGTTTTCTTATCTTTCTACATATACATGTGAACGGATCGACAATTGAGTAGAAAAAAATCATAACTCTGCTATGAAGATTCATATAGATGAATCATTTTAGACTTTATTAGTTTCATCAAGATGTCCTTGTGAGTTCAGTACAAGTGCAAACGTCGGATATTATTTCGAATACTTCTTGCGTGTATGTTAAAATTATAACGAACCTTTTCGATGTTTTGCAGTAAGTGTTGTCAGAAGAAGAAGAAGAACATTTAATAATTGAACATCGACAATAGCCCAACACCAAAGTTGATGAAGAAATGGAATTAAACCACTTGAAGAAAGAATATCCTAAATAAAATCGACAACAAAAAGAAAATCATTTGATGATGAAATTAAATAAAAATTTACTTTAGCAGATGAACAATCGAATGATAAATTGTTAAGAATAGATAACACTTGAACACATTCATCAATTAGCATATCATCCTAAAATAAAAATCTCCATAATAAAATCATTCATTTAAAATAAGAGTTTACTTACTTTACTCACACATTTATCAGATTGTAATGAGAAAAGTGTTAATTTTGTTTGAATACGTTTAAGATGATCTATTTGTGATTCAATAAAACCTTCTATAAAAATAAAATTATTCTAGACAGAAAAAAAAACTCAATATTGAATTTCTTTTCTCACTTTCAATTGCTTCTTGTTTAGCTGTTATACTAATATTTAATAATGATTTTATCATATTTGATACAGTTAATTTCAATGTATCATTTGATTCTGTATTAAGTCGATTTTCATAAATTAATAATAAATGATTAAAAATTTTTATTCCATTTTTATTTGACGATTGATCAAAAAAATTTTTCCATATTTCTTTTTCTTGATCAAGTGTACATTGTGCTATTGATAATGATAATAATTGTAATATTATAGAAATAGCAACACTAATCGAACCATTAATTATTGTTTGTAATGGTAAAGTAAGAATACCTGCAGTAAAAAAAGAAAACAAAAGCACTCAATGATTTGTTTTTTTTTTGTTTATTAAAAAGAATTTACTAAAAAGTTCTGATGCAAATTGAACAATTGTATTATTTATTAATTGATGTAATGAAGAACATTGTTGAAGTAAAATATGAATAATTAAATGAGCAAGATTAATTTTTGTTTGCCAAAAATTTTCAGATCGATCATAATTATTTTTAGGAAAGTAAGCAAGAAGTGATATAATTTGAATTAAATTTTCATTATTAAATATTTCATTAATCATATCAATATTTGATTCAAAAATAAGTCGTAAATATTGAGCAATTTTTGTATACATATAAAACATATTATCAAGAAATAAATGATATTCATGTAATGTGACATTTTTATTCACTTCTGATTCTAATGGACGAACATCAAGAAAACTAAATATGAACAAAAAAGAAAAATATGATTTCACGTTTTAATCATGAAAATTGTCTATAATAAGAGCAATGAATCGGTAAACCGAGATATTTTTAAAAAAAACCAAGTAGACGACAATACATATTAGTATAAAACCTGATGGCTCTCTCTCTTACTGTCATGACATTCTTTTTGATATTGTTGCATGTATAAATAATACATAATAATCTCAAAATACAATTGACCATCTAAGACATAAGGCCATAAGTGGATTATTCAGCACCATTCCATCACTGACAGTACTGATGTTTGCACATAGTGACCTTGTAGATACGTATCGAATAGAGTAGCTATTCCTTCTGCAAAAGTCCAGTTTTCGAAAAACATTATATTTGGGAATTTCAACTTAATACTTTGTACAGTCAAAGATCTCTATTAAACTACTGCATGTAGAAAGTTTCATCAATTTTAGAAATGATGTCACCATAAAATAGTTTTCTCATTATATCTATATGTAATATAGCATTTAAAGAGAACCGTAAATCTATTAAGAAATCCATATCCTATTCATTCGACATTCAATATTGATAAAGCTTTGTGCATGAAATAGTCTAATAGAGAGCTTTATTTGTACAAAATTTCAGATCGAAATTCTCAAATGTAATTTTTTTTTTCGAAAATTGGACTCCTGTGGAAGGAACTAACTAAAAAGTCTCTGTAAGGAATGTTCTGAGGTTACTATGATTGGAAAGAAGATCGGGCCGTGTTGTACAGATTAGTGAGAAAAAAAAATAAAGAAAATTGTTCAGCTTCATTGAAAGACTGAAAGCGGCTATCCTCAATGACAATATGAACATAAATGGAGAGTATTACTTGACACTGTTCCTTCTTTAATAGCGTTTGATCAATACCTACATTGAATGTTTCATTTCAATCATAGCCTTGTCTGAAATTTATCGCAGTGGTTATGTTCTCAGTTCATTTTTGTTATTAGTCTCTTTTCAATCAACTAAACGTTTCCGAATATAACTATTCTCGTCAAAAATTATTTACAATTTGAAATGTAGCTAACCAATGAAAATCAAAAGTAAAATGATTTCAACCTCAAACTTTAAGATCTTAGAATGTCAAAATTTTCATAAAACTTACGAGAGAAGTAATTTAATTAAATCCATGGTATCATTATTAATTCCGAGCATTTTTAAATTAAATAAAAATGAACATAAATTTCCAAGAAATAAAGGTGAAACAGGTGATGATGTTGTTTGATTCATTCGAAGTGCATCTAAATCAAGTGCAACAAATGGATATAAATTTGAAAAAACACTTGAACCAATTCGTTGCATAAAATCACAATCATTTGTGGCGGATACTAATTCTGGAAGAGTAACAATTGAATTCTAAAAAATCAAAAAAAAAACGTAGAAGATAAAATGATGAGAAAAAAAATATTCTTACTCCAGTTGCTAATTTAACTTCATCATCAATTAATGTATAAGTTAAATTAATTAATATATTACATACCTAAATGAAGATAAATAAAAATTTCAAAAGAAAAATAATTAATAAATTAACTTACTTGTTCTTTAACAAAACTACATTCATCTTCATCAAGAATAATTGCAAGTAATTGACCTTCTTCCAGTCTATTTTGTGATGAAAATAATATATCACGACCAGATTCATTAGCAATAAATATTGCTGTTAATGCATAGGATGTTACACGAATTTCAATATCTGTATAAAACCATAAATTTCTTAACCAATCAAAAGATGTTCTTGATGTTTCAAGCCATTCTTGTAAAAGAGACTAGAAAATCAAAATTAAAAAAAAATTAACTAGAAAAATTTCATTAACTTACAATTTCTTGTCGACGATTTGATGTTGAAAGTGTACTTTTTAATGCTAATATGACATTTAGCAAAGTTTGAGATGATGCTCGTATTAAAGCATGAGCCATAAATCCTGATGATGCTTCTTTTCGTCCTTCGTGAAAAGTTTCAATAACCTGTTTTACAAATAATAAACTAGAACTCGACAAGTCAAACTACAAACAAATTTTTCATTTCAAATCAAAGAAAATATTCTTGAAAATGGAAATATAATAATACTATGAAAAAGAACTAATATTTTTGTCCCGCTGAAACACAATTTAAAATGAGTGTTGAGGTATATCGGATAGAACATCAGACTCATTTTCTGTAAAAATTTTTGATAGAAGTAGTAGCGCCGATACAGGAGAGAAAAATCAGCTAAAAAAAAAGTGCAGACATACCTAGTGTGTCGCATTTTAATTCTATAAGGATTGCACTAACAACCGTTTTTTAGAAATTTTTATACTCTATTTTTTTCTTAAAAACTTAAAAAAAAAACAAAGAACAAATGAAGTTTAGTCAAACTCGTGATAATGACGTTTTTTCGTTTCACAAATTTTTTAACTTTTTTGTCAGAACTTTAAATCTGTTCTATAATCTTTTCAGAAATCAGCAATACTAATAGACAAGATGTACGAATACAAATTGATAACAGCGAAAAAATGTTCTGTTGCTTCATTTATAAATATAAGTAAATAGATTATTGGTCTAGTTTTTCGATTAACATTACAGTTCAATGTACTGAATCCATGGAAAATCTTTTGTTCTGTGGAACTGATGCAAGAATGGTAGAATATAGACGTCTTCATTCTAGTAAAATTGCTTAACTCAAAATATTTGAGTAGTTTAATGAGTCCTAGTAGGATGTACATAAATATATCTTGCTTCAAATATAGATACATGTATAACAGAAATTCTGTTGTATATTCCAATGAAAATCGTCTTCGCATTTAGGTACTTCTAACAAGTACTTAATAAATTCAAGGCTATATTAATTATGTATTCATAGATTAATTGTCTGAGTATTCAAAAATAGAGCATTGATTGCTTAAGAAGTATTCTCAATTACTGGAAATTTCGTATGACATACTACAACATAGAGATTTTTGAATATATGCCATAGCTATTCTGAATTCAGTTCATTTACTAGCGTAGGTATCATTAAAAAGAATTTTCAATTCCAGCAGTTCTAGTTTTAGATAAGATAAATTAAAAAATTTGTACTTCGAGTTCTTTCGTCTCATAGAACTACTGAACTTTCTGTTAAACCCTAGTACAAAAAGAAAAGTAAATTACATACCGCAATTAATAGATCAGCTATTTGTTGAAGATATTCATTATCAAATATAACAAACCATTTAGATCTATTTTGAAAATAAAAAATTCTAAATAAAAAAATGTACAATTCATTACTTTGATGTAATATGATGTAAAACATCCATTGCACCAGTTATTAATGTTAATTTTGAAAATGTATGACTACTACTTTGTTGTACATAAGTCAAAATATTTGAAAAAAGTTTATCAGTAAAAAATTCCGATGATACAATTGAATGTGAATAAAAGGATGACAAAAATCGAAATAATTTTTTTAATAAATCTCTAAAAAAAAACAAATAACAAATCTGAATATTTTTTTTAAATCTGAAAATAATTGAAAAAAAAACCTTTTTGTTTGTCTCATATCCATAAAATCTTTATTTGATGCAAGTAAAGATATAAAAGGATTTAATAATATATGTTTAAACCAATCGAAAAATTGATGATCATCATTTTTTATTGATAAATGTAAACCATAGGAAATCTGTTCAAGAAGTTCGAATACTGATTGAAGAAGTTTTTCATCATGACATGACGATGGAATCACTTTGAAATATCTAACCAACAGAAAAAAAGAACATAGATCGCAAATATTCTTCGATGATAAAGAACATAATGTTTTTAAAAGGGAACAAACATCAAAGTTGGAATAAATCAGTAGGATTTTACTGCTCGGATTCATTCAACTGCTGAAATTATTTTTCTTTAGAATATAAAAGAGTGCAAATGAAGCTGAAGAAAGCAATCCTCTAAGAAACTCAGTTCTTATTCTTTATTGGACATGGAAATCAATATTGATATGGGCACATCAACAAAGGACATTGGATCCTCCCCCTGTTGTTCTGGTGTTTAAAAATTATTTCAGAACCTGTCCGATCCAACAGATTTTTCTAAAGATGTTTAATGAGATCGTAGTATTGAATCCTTCGTTTTTGAGTGTGTATTAGGCAAAAAAAAAGAGAAAGTAAAACATATAGTTTACAATTCATATATTTCATTTCATTTTTATAAATGAGATTTGTAGAATTCATAGTGAAATATTTTAAAAACACTCTTAAGACTTACTTTATCATCAAAACTTTGAGAAAGTTTGTAACAGGCATCAGGAAGTATATATGTCTTAGACTGGCTCCTCTGTTTAAGCCTATCTGATTTCAGCTGATCACTCCTCCTTCTATTTGTCGAACACTCTTTATGGATAGTCGATATTTACATTATTAAGTCTTACAGGCTATTAGAACTTCCGTCGTTCGATATATTTTCATCATCTCAATACGACATTAAATTGCATAATAAAATTGGACACGTAAGTTGTCGCTAATTTCTCGGACAAAGATTGTCGGAGTTGAAGTTAAAACGATATAACTCTGCAGATAAACTCCTGACTAGAATGATTAGAAGTTTCTCAATGAAATCAAAGTATTAATTTTCTTCATTGTTGAATTGATTTAATTCATACTTATCAATTATTGCTCCTAATTGATTGAAATCAATTAAATGAACATTATCATGTGTTACAAGTAAAAGAAGACATCTTATTGCATTTAATGTTTCAATAACTGATTCATGATTATTTGATTCATTTAATAAATTTAATTGAAGACGTATAGTTCGTCGTGTATATGTTAATGAAAAACATTTTCGATCATTTTCATTCAATATCATACTTGTTTGAAATCTAAAATTTTAAAAAGAACAAAAAAAAATAAATAAATAAATTTCGTTTTTATTATTTTGTCTGTTTCACAAATATTATTTTATTCTTAAACTAAAACATACTCGACTTGTTGATCATTATTAAATGATGTTGTATCCATATCACGATCTAATTGTTGAACATTTCCATGCCATAATGTATTCCAAATAAAACGAAATTTTTGTTGAACAATTGCTTCTCGTAATGGATCAGGACGATTAAGTGCTGTAGTTATTATTGATGAAGTTGTTGTTTGAATTGGAACACGAATTGGAAATTGAAAACTAATTTATTAAAAACAAACATATAAATTAAATTTATTTTGAAAATTTTCATTACTTTTTAGCTAAAAGAAAATCAATAGAAAATATTTGTTGTTGAAATTCTTGATCTGTTAATGAATTCATATGTAATGTTCGATCAAAAAGAAGTAATACAAATGTATGAGTTAAATTTGAAACAATTTCAAGATCATTATGACAACAAACACTTACTAAATATTACAAAAATTAAATTAAAATAAAATACTTTTTATTTTTTCATACTTTTAAATAAAAATTTAAGTAAATCATTATCTAATGAAAATTTCTTTTGTAAACTTCTATTATATTGTATTAATAATCGAATTATTTTTGTACATGGTGGAACAGTTGATGTATAATCCGTCTAAAAAAAATAAATAAGCTGTTAGCACAATCTTCGTGAGTTTAGAATGTGTTACAATGACTTTTCAACTGCATAAGGTGATCTTTGCTTCTTTTCCATAGTCCTACTAATTTAAATAATCATCTATTTTTCTGATATCAATGAAGTATGCTTTGAACGATTTGATTTTTTGCGACGGTGAGACTTGTCAATAGCACAAAATTCATTGGAACAGACCCTATCTTTTGTTTAATCCTTCAGAAATGCAATAAAACAGTAGTTTCTATATTATAATCCGACTTTATTGATAGAAGATCTATGATCATATATTAGCGTCTCATGGTTCGAATGTTTACCCTGTAAGTATACTTCAACATTCCTTTTAGATTGAATTTTACAAATTCAATTTTTTTTTGTCTTTCTTACTGAACAAACAATATCATCACGTGTTAAATTTAATTTTAATTCTTCGAGAATTCTTTCTAAACCACCATGATTAAGAAATGATGAATGTAATGATGGATCATTTAACATCATTGACATTTGTTCAAGTGCTGATTTACGAACATTTGCTTCAATTTTATTTCGATCTGTAAATATTGTATAAACACGAAGAAAATTTTCAACCTGAAATGAAATACTAATAAAATAAATTTCTTGAATTTTATTTTCAAAATTACATTAACATATTCTTTTGTTAAAATTTCTGCATTATTTGTTGGTTGTGCAGTTATAAATAAATCAAATAATTTATCAGCTGGATAAAATTTATAAAAATCATCAAGTCTTATACGAGTATTTGATAATAAATAACCAACACATTGACGATAACCTGTTTTTCGAACACTAAATAAACAAAAGCAAATATAAATAAAAAGATATAAGCAAAAAAAAACAACAATTAACTGAAATATGTTTTTTTTGCCTTGCCTTTTTTTTATTCATTAATCGTAATAAACTGAACGTATGACAATATAGAACAAGTGTCTTGGAAATACTAGAAAAAAAACCTATGAAGAATGAGGACTTTTGTAAAACACAAGATCACTCAAAAAAATTTCAAAAATCTTCTTTGCTAGTTACCTAGGCTACCAAATGGTACGAATCCAAAAATGACCATTTATATATTTGATTCAAAATAGATCAGTACATCTCATGAGGAAACTTCTCCAAAGGTCAAATTGTCTTCCGATTGAGACAATGCGCATTTAATAAGTATCAGTGAGAAACACGAAAATCTAGAATGGTTTGGTTTTTCAATCCTTCGTTCTCGACATATTGTAATTTAACTAAATTTTTCAATGAAAATCTGTGGACTCCCTCAAATCACGTGAAAGATTGTCTTTCTAGTTTCGATTTCAAAACTTTGCAAGAAGAAAGATCTTAATGAGATTAGCTGATTGTGAAGCTAGTATTTCCTTTGTAAAGATGTAAATATATGAACAAAATTTGCTTTTACATATGAGAGAACTTCGAGTATTGAATATCTCAGGATGGGAGGCATTACAAAAGTCAAAACTTACCAAATGAACTAATTTCAGCGAGAGCTTTATTCATGTAATGTTTGAAGTCAAAAACTCGAAAGTCGATTTTCTATGTGACTTAAATGGAACTACAGATATTTTTTTTTGAAAAATCCAGTAAAATTTTAATATCTCAAGAACCAAGACCTGAAGAATCAAACCATTCTAGACTTCCCTGTTACTCACTAGTGCTTATCAAATGAACCTCGTCTCGATCGAACAACTATTTGACTTTCTGGACAGGATTCCTAGTCAGACCTGTGGATTTTCATAATGAAAGTAACTACCTAAAACAATATTCTGAGGTTTTTTATGCTTGATTGTGAACGTTAGTGGATATTCATGCGGGTTATGGGTTGTAGTTCTTGTTAGTCTTCAATGATCGTGTGCTCCGCAAAATGTCTAGATCGGTATATGGTTCTTTATGAAGTAATTATTTTTAATATAGATGTAATGTCTCTCGGATGAACACAAGAGCCCTGAAAAATACTGATTTAAGACTTTTCTTCTAGAGGTTTTATAGCATAGCTAGAAAAGTGAACGTATGAAGCAATAGAATTTTTCTACATAAATGAAAAAACTTTCGATGTGTTTTTTCTCCTTTTATGAAACATGAAATAGACTATTCATTTTGGTCCAAAATGAATTCTCACAAATAGATAAGTAACAGTTCACAATTGTCTAATCAATTTTTGTTATTTTAACTAATGTCACTGAACATCTCATTCCATATCTTTCGGACGATCTAGTTGTATAAAATTATCGCATACTGAGATCTAGAAGAAAACAATGCACTCAATAATTCAGTTTATGTAAAAAGAAATGAAAGCTATCACACATCTACTCGTAAACACTTCATTTATTTTTTTTTTCGCTTTAATCTCGAAGCGATCCCCAGCTAAAAACATTTTTAAAATTTTCGTTTAAGTCAATTAATTCTTACTCTTTATCTTTTGAAAATAAATATCGAAGTGAAGCTTGAAGACGTTGATTTAATGTTAATAAAGATTCATTTTCTCGTTCAGTATCTGATGTTAAAGCCAAAATACATTGACCAAGTGGATCAATTTTATTACCATAACACTAATAAACAAAAAGACACCGAATATATATATATATTAGACAAAAATTTATTTTTCTACTTGTAATTGTGGTAAAAGTATAGCAATAATTGTCATAAGATTATGCCAATATTCATTTGTTACTAATAATTTTGATTGAAGAAGATGAAGAAGAATTAATCGAGAATAATCCGAAACCTTTAAAATATGATAAAGATAAATAAATAACTAATCAAGAATAAAGACAACATACTTTTGTTGCTAAATCATTTATACCATTAACACATAATTCAGTCATTACTCGAATATTACATACAAATTGTGTATCATCAAAATTTGCAGCTATAGTTGGTTTTTTTTTCAATTTATCAGTTGTTTTAACTGTTTCTTCAACAGATAAACGACTCTAAAATAATTAAAACTCTATTCTTCAAACACATAATCTTCAATCGAAAATGTATTTCTTACTGCAACAAGCATTGCTATAGAACAATAAACAGCTGTACGTATTTCAGCTAGTTCATGTGTCATATATTTAATTAAAACATCAAGTGAAAAATTTTTTTCAGATGAATCACATTTCGAATTATCTGTTGAACTAAAATATTAGAAAAAAAAAAGAAAAACATATTTAAATATTTTTCATAAACATCTCTTCTACTTACATTTTTGAACAAACATTAACAAAACGTTTAATAACATTAAAATTTAAATGATATGGTAAACCTAGCAAAGCTTCATTAGCATTTTTAACAATATTCATAAAGTTCTAAATGAAAAATAAAGTCAAGAAATTCGTTTCTTTTTTTTCTTTTATTGTTAGAGTCTGTCAGGCGTATTCAAGTCTTACGAGGGAACATTCCCAAGTATCCGATCGCTTTTGAGTTCGGACTCTATGCATAAGGTAGACCCCAGTGAGGTATGAAAAACTCCAGAAGAATAAGTGCCCTTAGGGCTTCTGTCTAGAGTTATAGGCATTTTACCGAAATTTTAGACTTTGGTATGGTATATACCGATGAACCGAATGACTGTATTTCGACCTGAGATTTTGCCTACAGATAGATCTATTTGTGAGTAGAATATCCTGAAAATTTCAGCTCAAGAGAATGTTTTATTCCTGAGATATTAAAGTCCCAAAAAACAGTAAACTCTAGCATCTTTCGTGGGTTATTATTGATTTTTGGGACTTTAATATCTCAGGAATAAAACATTCTTTTGAGCTGAAATTTTCAGGGTATTCTACTCACAAATAGATCTATTGGTGGGTAAAATCTTAGGTCGAAATACCGTCATTTGATTTGTCGGTATTTACTATGCCAAAGGCTAAAATTTCGGTAAAATGCCTATAACTCTAGACAGAAGGCCTAAGGGTACTTATTCTTCTGGGGTTTTTCATACGTCACTGGGATCTACCTTATGCATAGAGTCCGAACTCAAAAACGATGGGACACTTGGGAATGTTCCCTCGTTAGTATGAATTTGAAACTTTTCTATTAATCATATTTGAATCTGACATGCTCTATTTCTTGTCTAAGTATTTACTTCAGTTTTATTTTCATCAAATGTTAAAATTTGACAAGCAGCTGAAAATGAACAACAAATTTCATTTGATTTCATATAAACTTGATAATTATCTTTATCAAATTTTTCAGCTATGGATAATAAACGTTCTTGTATATGTGGATATGATAAATGAAAACATTCATCCATTAAAATATAATAAACTAATTCATTAAATTCTTGTGGTAATTGATTAACAATCTATTCCACAAAAAGAAAAAAAAACAAGATACAAATAAATCTTAAATTAAACAAAAAACAAAAAAGTTTTTCTTTTTTTAAATCAATTACTTCATCTGACCATTCTATTGTATGTAAAAGTGTTGAAAAAACATGTAAACTATGAATATATATCGTTCGACTTTGAAATGTATAACCAATTGTTAATTGTTGTTTTATTAATGAATGTAAACGATAAAATAATACTGAATAATATTCAAACTGAAAACAAAAATATATATTTAAAGAAAGTTTGTTTTTTTTTTAACTTATTCTCATACATTCATTATTCCATAATTATGTTTAACAAATAAATCAATTATATGACATATAGAATTATTTAATTGTAAACATACATGAAGACAATCTTTTAGTGTTAATCGACGTAATAAATCTAATGTTCCAAGTAATATTGCATAACAATAATCTAATATATCAAATGATGATGGTTGTTCTATTTGTTGAGGAGATTCATCATATTTTAACGACCTACAAAAAATAAATAATGATATTATTATATAGGAAAAAAAAGGAAAATTATTGAATATATTACCATTGTGATGGATAACGATAACCATTTGATGTTGCTGAACTAATAGAAGAAACAGATCGTGCACTTGTCATGGTATTATTAAAATCTTCAAGAATTTGTTCTTTTAGTCTTTCTAAAGTTGAAAAGAAAATTTCAATTATGAATTGTTATTAGTTAAATGAATTTTTTATTCGTAGTCTAACGTAAAATTAAAAATGCTAAAGAAGGTACTACACGAGCTGATCATGACATCTTAATAAGATGAAGAAAAGTGTGAATATGTGTCATTATGAGTCTTTTTAGTGAAATTATGACAAGGGAGAATGAGCGAAAATGCCGTACTTCAGCGTACGTCCGGACTATGTGATAACTGTGCATCAGATCTCTTTAGCTATTTCAAGTCTACTATCGACCTGTGTTACGGTATATTAGCTGGAATCCAGCTTACTTAAGTCATCCTCATCCTAAAGCCCAAATACTTCACGGTACTTCCAATTCGGAAGTACCGTGAAGTATTTTGGCTTTTCTGTCAGAGAGACTTGCGTAGACTGGGCTCCGGCTAATATATCGTAACACAGGTCGATAGTAGACTTGAAATAGCTAAAGAGATCTGATTCACAGTTATCACATAGTCTGGAAGTACGGCATTTTCGCTCCTTTCCCCTTGAATTATGATCATTTAACTGAATAGCATCTACTTACAAGGTTAATATTGACTGAAAAGGATCTAAGAAATCTAGCTATTATTTTAATTCTAAACTAGAAACTAATATTTTTTTCATTGATAGATCAAAATTATATATTTTATTTCAGAAAAATGAAATTTATTTAATCATTCGTAGTTATATCCTCAATTAATAAGTCTGCAGCTGCAGTAAAGTTCAATCGAATTCATTCTGAGAAAATGCGTTAGAATTGTAAATTTCCTTTTAATTCATTTCGATTTCTATTAATATTTCAACAGTAAAATAAATCGAAAAAAACTATACACTAAAACTAAAAAGTTTTTAGACGAATGAAATAGTACAAAATACTCTAGATGTGTTTTTGTAACAGCAGCTACAGTAACCTTCGAGGATCAGAGCAAGCAAAGCTAAAATTCGTGTTGTAAAATCTAAATCTTTGTCGTTGAAATCAATTCATAAAATTTCACATATTAAAAACGGACTGATAATTTGAAACAAAAAAAAAGAATAAATATAAGGTGGATCCATCTAGATCTCACAATTACTACAAAAGAATTTGTAATATATTTTATACTTGAGGTTTCCTTTAATTTCTAATTCAGTCTTTATATATTGCTCGTGACGTTTGATTTCTTGTTATGATGTTGTTATACCTTTATTTAAATGATGATTTGGACAAAAACAAGCTGGATCACGAAGAATTTTAATTCGTCTTTGTAAATTTACTGAATAATCTTTTAAACATGAAAGTGATGCTTTAATAAGATCATCATCATTTTCATTTAATAAGGCCAATAAACGCTATTAAATTTAAAAAAAAAGAATTTTTTTTTTGTTTTTCAAATTAAATATCAAAATTTACTTTAACTATAAATGATCTTTGTAAGAAAAGTTCTGCAGGAAAATCATTAAGAACAACATTCGATAAAAAATGACAATGACTAATAACAATTGAAGGATCATCTCGTGATAAAAGAGCACTTAAAAGAAAAAGCAATAAAAATAAGCACGTTTTTTTTTATAATAAGAAAAAAATTTTCTACTTTTCTAAATTTGTAAGAACAGTTCGATCTGATTGTGTTAAAAAAATTAATGGAAATAATGTTATAAATTGACATATTGATCCATTTTGATTATCTAAAATATTTATTATGTTTATTTTAATAATTATTTCTTTCTTTTACCTTCAGTTGTTGACAATAGATTACAAATTGATGGTGCAGTAGTCGTTTTTAATATTCCTTTCATTCCTGATTGATTTGACCAATTTTGTACTACAGAATTTGTTATATCATGTCGATGAAATGATAAATCTGTTTGTTGTTGACTTAAATTAAATATTGGTGATTGAAATATTGTAGAATTTCTTGATTCCGTTTGAATATTTGATCGTACAAGTTGACATGATGCTAAATTACAAAACAAAAACTCATCTATTTGATTCGATCAAAAAAAAGAATATATTCATACATGAATTTGATCGACTAAGATTTGATGTTGATTGTGTCATAAAATGTTGTGAAAGAATATTTTCAAGAATTTGATCAACACGACGTTCAAGTTCAGGTATTAAATCAATTCGAAGTGCATTTAAAAAATCCACAGCACCAATTGAATGAAGATTATATGCTGCTGATTCATTCTTTATCAGAACAAAAAACAAAAGAATGAGTGTTGAGATTTGTCTTAGCTATAGAATTTTTACATATAAACTATTTAACAAGTAGCTAGTATGAATAGTTTTCTTTGAGTATTTTATATGAAAGTGATTCTATTCTAAACATAGTAATCTTTTCACTAATACAAAAAAATTTTCAATTATCTGATCATGTTATTTTATATCGTTATAATACTTAAATTAAAACAAAAGCAAAACTAACGTGAGGAAAATATCATCTATGAGGAAAGTGTCATATCTTTTATTTAATAACATACTTTAGAAAGTTTTAAAATTATATCAAGTACAATATCACGTTTAGGTGGTGATGGAAAATTAAACCATTCAAGTAATTTAATATATAAATATTTATATTGAAGTATATCAATATCAGAAATAATTTTTAAATCAAATTTAGCTTGAAGATTTTCTAATGCACGAAGACGAATTTCTTCAACAGGATGTCCTATTTATAAAGAAAATCCTAATAAATATATCAAAAAGATATTATATTATTTATTAATTTTACCTAATTTTGAAATTAAAGTTGAAAATGATTTATCAAAATCATCTTCAGACATGTTGATATCAATCTAGGGTATTGATTTTTTTATTTGAAATAAATGATAAATCTTTTTTATTGGTTCATGAAATTCCATCGATCTGATCGTTCACTTGACAACAACCACATTCGTTTAACGACATCTATTCAATTAAATCGAATTTCTTTTCATATTTATAATGATAGAATTCTTTTGAAAAAAAAGTTTTATCTTAATATTAAATATTCTTAAGAATTTTAGAGGTTTTCAAATAAATTTTAATTGGTACTTATCATATATGTTTGTTTCTTCTTGTTTGTTTGTCTTTGAAGTTTTTTTTTTCTTCTTCAATATGATGTCATCAATGATTTACCATCATCACTAATATATTTTATTTTTTGGCACATGTAGATTGATTAATAGATTTTATTTTAAACGAAAATAGAACATGAATTACGAAACTTTAAATCATAAATTATAATATTTCTTAAATAATTACAAATGATTATATTCTAGATGGCAAGTAAAACTACTACAACTACTACTACAACATCATCGGGAAAAAAAGCAGCTTTAACAGCTGAAGAACAACAAAAAATTGTATCAGGTTTTCAAGGATTACGTGATGAACAAACACAATTAGTACAAAAAACTCAAGATTTAGAAATGGATTTAAAAGAACATGATCTTGTTCTTTCAACATTATCAACAATAACCGATAAACAACGTCGTTGTTATCGTATGATTGGTGGTGTTCTTATTGAACATACAGTTGGAGAAGTTGTTCCTGCACTTCAAGCTAATCGTGAACAAATTAATAATGTTATTGAAAGTTTTAAACAAAAAACAGAAGAAAAAGCTAAAGAATTAACAACATATAAACAAAAATATGATATACATTTTTCATATGAACGACCAACACAACAACAACAAACATCAAAATCTACTAATAACGTTGTTGATTCGGGTACAACAAAAAAAGAACCACAAGATTCAGGTGTATTAGTTGAAAAAGAAAATTAAATAAAAAAAAACGATTCTACTTTTTGAAATGATCACTTTTTATGTTTGTTATCGTTGAGTGATGTTCTCCTTTTTTTTTTTTCTTCTTCTAGTATCGATTAAAAATAAGAACGTTTGCTTGTTTGTTTTTAAGATATTTAAACAAAAAAAAAAGAAATGATTGATGATTCTGATGATGAACTTCCAAGTAATTGGGAAGAAGCAAAAACAACTGATGGACGAATATTTTATATTAATCATATAACACAAATAACACAATGGGAACATCCAATTACAAATCAAGTTAAAATTATACCTAAAGGTATATATGAACGTTTTTTTTTTAATTGTTTAATTTTTTGTTTATTTGCTTGTTAGAATTACCATTTGGTTGGAAAGAAGTTATTGAAAAAAATGGTAATGTTTTCTATATCAAGTATGTTTGATGATTAATTATTAGATATGAGAATTTTATTTCATACAAAAAAAAAATCTTAGCAACTTGAAAATTGTTCTTAAAGTTTGAAATTTGTGCTTAAATTAGATTTCAATGAAATTTTTTATATTTCAAAAATCTTTTTCTTTTTTTGTTCTTATATATTATGAATTAATGAAAATTATTTCAAACTTCAGTTGGAACAGTTATTTCAAGTATCTTGAATTCATTAAGATATTATAAAATTTTAAGTTTTCTGTTTAATATCTAACTTATCTATTTATACTTCAATGACTCATCACAATAAATAAGATTTATGAACACACGAGAAGAAAACTTTTCGAAGTCGAACTTAGGATCCTCTCTACAGAGTTATAACTATTTTTTTTCTGAAATTTTACCCTATAGCAAAGTAAATACGAAAAAAAATCAAACGACAATATTTTGATCTGAGAGATGTGTGTGAGTACGAACGAGGGCGTAACTAATTGTTTGACTCACGCATATAATTACATCGATAGATAGGTTACCTTGTCCTTACAGTGTTTTGTTCATGAGATATTGAATTCCCAAAAGAAACAGCAGGTTTTTGAATCTTTCCTGAAATATGAGTCAGTTTTTAGGAATTCATCAATTCGTAAAGAAAACATTCTAGATATAAGTACATCTCTCTCTAAGCATAATTTTAATTGTCTTATTTCTCAGAGATTTTTAATAACTTCTTAGGATCTACTTAATACAAACTGAAAAGCAATTTTCAAGTTGACATGTCCATGTAAACTTAGATCTTTTTTTTTTTTTGATTATTAAATTCGTTATAAATATAATTTTTTTCTACCATTGTATAACAATGAATTTTATGTTTAGTGAACAAAGTAAACTTTGTACAACTAATGATCCTCGTTTAACATTTACGAAAGATCCATTAACAAAAGATTCTAATTCAAATTATGGACATCAATCAAATGCATTACAAATTCTTTATGGAATAGATTTAACTAATACAACAGCTATTGTTACTGGTGCTAATACTGGCATAGGTAAATATCTAAACTAAAAAAAGAAAATATAATATGATTATATAAGAATATTTAAATAGGTTTTGAAATAGCTCGTTCATTAGCAAAACATGGTTGTCAAGTTATTTTAGCATGTCGAAATATGACAAAAGGTCTAGCTGCTTGTGCAAAAATTCATAAAGAACAGGTATTTTTCTTTTTTATAAAAATTTAATAATTCATTTTTGTAAAACTCTCATTATTTGTTATAATTTCAAAAATATTATTGATTTGATAGTTAGAATCATGAATAATTGTTTGCGATGATAATAATAACGAAAGTTTTGACAAACTAAAGTTTAGTGTTTTATAAAATAAGATAGAATTTAAAATAAATTAAATCATAAAATTAAAAAAACAAAAAATTTATTTTTTTAAATTTAATCATTAGAAATAATTGTTATATTTTAGGAAAATGCAAATGTTAGTTGTCGAAAATTAGATTTATGTTCATTACGTAATGTTAAACAATTTGCTGAACAATATCGACAAGAATGTTTGTAAGTATTTCACAATATTAGAGATCAACAATAAGTATATCTATTTTATTCTGTAAATATATCCTTTATCCTATAATCTACTCAATAATTTTCGAAATTTAATTACTAAGAATCTATTGTCATGACTGTTTACTACTGCATCTTTCATCAATCGAACTTACACTTTGCAATACACAACAGTAGTAGTTGAGATAAGAAAGAAAAAATTTTGAACTTGCGTAAAGCACCTTACGAAATTTTATATGTATTGAAATGCGACCGACGAAAAATGAAATTCCGATCTGTTTTACCTAAAAATAATCTAATGATAAAACAAGCATGTTTCATAGACATGTTATCTTTGTCGTCGAAAGCAAAAGAAAATTTTGGCACATTCTAATTAATCGAACATAGATTTTTCGCATAGTTCTTCTTGAATGATCTTCATTTCAATTTATTGACGATATATCATTCAATATTTATTTGTAAAAAAAAAAAACTAAAAGTTTTCTTAGTCTGCTCGCTTGAGAAAATAATTGTTGAAGGTAGCGAAAGAAGTTGATATTTGTACAAAAAATGCCATGCACTTCTCAAATTTATCAATGTGATGGAAGAAGGAAAATATTTGAGCCTATGAAGTATGAATTTAGTGTAGACTTTCACTTTCCAAAGTCTTGTGAATCAATCGTCTATGCTTATTGAACACGAGTTAGTAGAAGAAAACCTACGAACTGACTTTATAACAGTGCGTCATCTGTTAGAAGACAATGAAAACTAAATAGTAAAAAAAAAAAAACTAATTTCTAGCAATAGAAATTAGTTTGTATCTCTCCATCAAATCGATAGAAATCATCAGAAATGATGAAAAATCATTAAAAAAATGAGAACTTAATGTATAACTTTATTACTGGAAGTTTCTATAATATAGATTCTGCTAAAACTCCAATTTTTTTACAGCTTCGTAGTAATTATGAACAGGATCCGAACTTTAAAACACCATTTGTCTTTCGTCGGTAGAAAGTAAAATCAAAATAAACAGATAATGTCGTTACGAGTTGAACAGGGTTCGGCGCAGGAACAGATCATAATGGATTTCGTTCCTTCTTCCTGGTCACTACTTCGAAGTGAAAGCACTTTCTATAAGAATCTTCTAATTTCCTGCCGAGTTCTTGCTCTATCCGTAAAAATAAATCAACAATTCAAAGTTCGAGCCTACCTCAATGTTGTGACGCCGCTATCTATGGACACAACTACTGAGATTGACTGATATTTTTCAATTGTAACCAAATTTATCTCGTTTTACTTTTCTATGTTTATAGCAGTAAATAGACTTCAATTTATTTTCTCGTAGATCTTTCATCTATATTTTTTTAGACCATTACATTTTCTTATATTAAATGCCGGCGTTTTAAATCCAACATTTAAATTAACTGAAGATGGTTATGAAGAAATGTTTCAAGTTAATTATATGTCACAAGCATATCTTACTGCCGGATTACTTTCATCAATGTTAACAACTAAAGCCGATAGTCCACCACGTATTATTGCAATTAGTTGTGAATCTCATCGAGTAGAGTAAAAAAACAACAAATTATATTTATTAATTTTTTTTTTTGTTATAAATTATTTATTGATTTAAATATTTTAGAAGTCCAGGTATTTCAATGCTTGATGGTATTACACCCGATCGATTAAGTCCACGTTCACCTAATCATTTTGATCATTTACTAGCATATGGTCAATCAAAACTTTGTTTAATTATGTTTATAGCAGAATTTCGACGAAATTATCCACGTTTGTATATATTGAAAAAATAAATTTCATTTAAATATTCTATTTGTTTTCTATTTAGAAATTTATTCTGTTGCTTGTCATCCAGGTAATGCACTCAATACTGATTTAACTCGAAAATCTTATTTATATCGATTTCTTATTACAATTGCACGTCCATTTTCAAAATCTTTGGTAAAATAAAACAACAAAAAAAAAAGAAAGAAAACTAATTTGTAATTATTTATTTTTTTTCTCGCTTCTTTTTCAAATAGCAACAAGCAGCAGCAACACCAATCTATTGTGCTATAATGAAATGTGTTTTAAATGAACCAACAATTTATTATAATAATTGTTATGAAGGTTCTCCATCATCATTTGTTTATAATACAAAATTAACTGAAGATCTATGGATACAAACGCAAACAATGATTGAATTAGCTTTTAAAAAACAGCCATTAATTGTTTAAATTTTCCGTGCTTTTTTTTTTTCTTATTTTGTCAGATTTAATATGTTTTAATTGAAATAGAAATCTAATAAATCAAATTATTATAATTATTATTTTTTAGATTATTAAATCTTCTTCATATAACGGAAAGAAAAAAACAAATAAATTTCTTCTTTTTTTTATTTTATTCAGTTTCAATGTTTAAATGGTATTCAGATATGAATGTTGTATATATTATTTATATTTCATCATTTTTTTTTTCTTTTTTTTTTGTTGTTTAGTACTTATTATTAACAGATAAAAAACATTCCAATGGACGAAAGTTCAACAACAATAACATTATCAAGACGATTACGTAAACGTTCAATATCTTCTCATCGTCATTCAAAAACAGATAATGATGGTCGTACATCATTAATAAAAACAAAAATTCAAAAAATCGATGGTCAATATAGAGCATCACCAACATGTCCAATTAATAATGAAGAAGAACAAACACAAAGTAGTGATGATCAAGATGAACCATTAATTGTTGCAACAGTTCCTCCATTAATTCAAGATAGTTCTAATTATCGTACACGACAAGATATTTATGATGATGAAACAGGTGATGATCAACAATCAAATTCATCATCAACAGATTATTCACCAATACATCAATCAGAATCATCTATATCTGTTCAATTACCTATTAAATCTACAATAATTACGATTCAAAAACCAACACAATTATTTAATGAAAATCCTAATGAAACTATTAATGAAACATCTCTTAATATACCAACAATGTCAACAAAACGTTCGACTTGTTTAATTAATGAAGAAAATATTCAAGAAAAATCTGTTACTATTGAACAATCAGTTCATGAACGAACAAAAACAATTAAAAAATCAAATTTGAATAATAAAATGTCATTATCAAACAGTTCAAGTGCAATACCAATAGATCAAAACCAAATAAAGTAATTTCAAATCTTTTTTTTTCCTCGATTAATTTTCTTCTAACATTTTTGGCGATAAAATTTTCGCAAAGATGATAAACATTTTAGCATTATTAATAGAAACTTGAAAACTGGTGATCAAAAAGGTTTTTATACAAGATGTTTGTTCATTTTTGAGCTATTAAAAAAATATTTCCGATGAGTTAGAATCAGAAATTTGCGCTCTTTCTACATAATATAGATCTCAATGAAGTATGAAAAACCGCAAAAGGAAAAATGTTCTTAAGCCTTTTGCCCAGTGTTATTGGCATTGTACTGGAATTTTAGTCTATGACATGATATATACTAATAAATCGAATGACGACATTTCGTCCACAGACAATTCTTTCTAGCAATAATGTTCTGAAAATTTTGGCTAAAGAAAATATTTTCCAGACTTATCCAAAATCGAACGGAATGCGCTCTTTTAGTGTTTTTGATAGTTCACTAGTGTCTACCTTATGCAAAAGTCTGAACTCATCAGAAAGACTTTCTGGTGGCTCAAAAATGAGCAAACATCTTGTCCATGTCAAAAGAAAACAACGAATTGTATTAAACTTCAATTAATATCATAACATTCAGTACTTGCAGAGTCCAATAGAGTTGGTCAAAATCTTGTGAAATCCTTCGCGTAGCTTCATGAATAACCCTGCATTTTATATTATAATATAGGGATAACAAAATTAAATATCTGATCTTCTGTAAGATTAGAGTTCCAGCAATCACTATATAAGAAAGTTAAGTCTTTTTAAAAAGAAGCAGCTTTTCTTTTACAAGGAAGAGACGCATTTTTTAAATATCTGAGGAATCTTAATGAATAAAAAATTGAATTATTGTTAAAATATAGTAAAATCTTCCTGTGCTGGACGCTATTGAAACTTTTTAAAAGTATTCACTATAGAACTATATGATGAGGCCCATTATGCACAGATTCAATTTCAAAAAAAAATTATTTCGTCGAACCACGAGTTGTTCACTATGAAATGTTTTACTATATGTATAATCCATATAAAAGTTCTGCTCGTATATATACAAGTTGCGTAACCAAACGATGGATACTAATCAATTATTTTCCTTTTTTTAGTAACTCTACAATTCAGACATCATCTTCATCACCATTATCTACCATTGATGAAGCTACTTTAACAACAGAAGATACTACCAGTAAGTTGGTTTCTTTTGTTTGTTATATAAAATTTCTCTTATTGCCTTTTTCTTAGATAAACCATCCGCATCTCTTGATGTTAATTTATCAAATAATAAACAATCTCAAAATACTAACGATCAATCAAAAGTAAAAGTACGATTAAAAACAATTCCCCCATCACCACAAATAAAAAAGGATAATAAACCCATCACTAATGTTAAAACGAATAAATCCGTCGAACAAAAATCAATAAAAAAGTATTATAAAAATCATACTTTTGTTTTTATTTTTTTTACAACTAACACATTTTCTCTTCAGACCTACATCTACACAAAAAGAAACAGTGATTACAACTAAAAAGTCAACACCAACTATTACACCGAAAAAGCCTATTAAAACTTCAAAAAATATAATACCATCATCAAATAATAACAACAGTGAAAAACAACTTGTTCGACCATCATCAATTCCATCATTATCAAAATTAACAGAGAAGAAATCGTCAGATATTTCGAATACAACAACAACAACAACAACTAAATCATCAACTGAATCACTTTCAATAAAACCATCTCCTGTTATACTTGGGAAAATACCAAAATTAAATCCAGCTATTAAACCAAAATCTACAGACAAATTAACATCATTAAAAAGTCTTACTGATCAAAAGTCGGATATTCCTTCTTCAGGAAATACATTAAGTAATAATAAAGGTTCAAATATATTAGAAAAAAATTTGTCTAATATTCAACGATTTTCTCCAAAACGTCGTTCACCACAACGTCCGAATCGATCTCAACAAAATCCTATCAATAATTCAGATCCATTGATATCATTATCACCTAGAGGTGTTGATGATAATATAGATATTATTCTTGGAAAACAACCATCAATATCGAATCAACGTTATTCATCATTACATGATAATGATACACGTACAACTACAAATTTTTCTCGTATAAGTTCAATTGGTCTTGAAAATACTCAATCACAATCACCACTTTCACCTGTAAGTAATAATCTTCTCAAGAAAAAATCTATTTTCATAATTTTTTTTAAATACAATTTTAGGATCCTTCATCAACACTTTATCCTCCACCATCACCACCAACTTTACCACCGCCATCACTTCCATCTCGATCTATACCTTCAACAACAAAAGCATTGATTGATTCTCGTACCAATCAACCTCATGTTTTATCATTAACTAATGAACTTTCACAAACGCTTAATCGAAAAAATTTTTCAACACCACCTGGTGTTCCTATTTCACGCCCAAATTCTTCATCAAATCTAATAAGTACACAATCAATATCTTCAGTACCTTCAATGTCTAATGATTTTCAAGATCCTTGGACAACTAATAAATCGAATAATCTTTGGGATTCAGCATCATCGGATGAAGAACTAGAAGATGATTCAAATGCTCGAAGATTTTTTCATCAAAATATGCGAGCTGTTGATGAAGAATTATCAAAAATTGACGAACCACATACAACGACATCACCTCTTCTGACTGATAGTCGAACTGAACAATTATTAAAACGTCAGAAAAAAGCTTCATTAGGTCTCACTTCAAATGATGGAACATATGAAAGAAATATTATAGAACCATCAGCATCTGTAGATGATTTTGAATGTGTAGCAATGGATCTTGATAGTCCAAAACATCGAACACAATCGGAAAGCAGTGATCAAAATCAAACAATTGTAGAACCTAATAACAGTAAAAATACCAATAATGGAGCAGGTTAGTTTAATTATCTGTTAATTATTTAATTTTTTTTAAATATTAACAATGAAACAAATATTTTCACACAATAGAAGATTCTCTGATAATAGAAGTCTCTTCGTCATTAAATCATTTCTCGACAAATTGAAACTTAAATAAGTACAGCATGTTCCAGATGACATTATAGTAAACCTCGATGTTTTTTTCTTTCATTTGATATTCGTAAAAACATTGTGAAGCTCTACAAAACTATTCCATCGATTTTCTAAATCAATTTTCTTTATTAGTGCTAATCTAAAATAAAACGAACGTTCATTCAATTGCGACTTTCAAAAAAACCCAATATAAACTAGAAGCTTTTTTTTTTCTTATAATATTTCCATTGGAATTTTTAGAATGTCACACGATTCTCTATTATATTTTGCATTTTTGAATGTATGTTTCAGAATTTGAAATGAAATATTTCGGATAAGCGACCTCTAAATAAAAAAAAACAGACCTGAAAATACTGAAGAAATCATTCTATGATAGACCTGTACAATTTTTCTTTTCTAATTATAGATAATGTTAGTATTGTTGTGGTTTAGTTGTGTCAGCTCTAAGTCCTTTTCTCCTGATTCATACATAGAGAAGTCTTGCAACAATGGTAGAAATCTAAAACACGAAATTTTCTATGTATTGGTATAAAACAATTTGCCTTCATGGCTTGCCTTGATAGAGTTTGTTTGGGCTCAAAACATTTCAATAAAGAGAGTCTGTATTGGAAAATTTTGAATCGGATGGAATCCACTTGATGAGCTACATTTGGCATATATACAAAATATTTAAAGTAAATATAAAATGAGAAAGAAAAGCATTGACATTTAGTACAAGTTCATCTGAAACATCCATTACATTTCAAATAATTCGGTTGCCTTTTTAATATTATGATAGTATATTTTTTTTGTTAAGTTTTATTTTATATAATTTGTTTTAAAACATTTGTTGAAAATGATTATCATGAATTGAAATATTTAACTCTATTTTTTTAAAAATCTTAAAAAAACAAACTGCAGAAAATTTGCTTTCGAAATAATATTTTTGTGTAATCGGTTTGTATTTTGAAGTCAAACAAATGTTTACATATGTTTTATATACATAGATATTTATTGATAAGCCATTTAAATTAAAATAGGATATATCCGAAAAAAAAAACATTTTTATTGATATTTTCTAGCATTGATATCAAAACTTGAGAATTTCAATTCAATCTTGTGAAGCTTCTTTATGAATTTGTTGAACAAATTGCACATTACATTAATTTATCAGAAGATAATAAGTTATAATTTAGCCTCACACTGATCGGATAAATAAGACAGGCTATTATAATAATTTCTGACATTCAGTAGTGGTATATTTTCACGAGATTTCGCAAGCGTGCTGAAAATGAACTTTGACTTTCAGTAAAAAGTATTTTTATTCTAATGTTTATATGCATAGGCATTGATCTAAAAATCGCTACCCTTCTTAGATGAATCTGAATTAAAATAGTTGTTAATGTTTACTTTAGCTGATTCTAAAGTCGCTGAAGCAACAACAGCTTCGTCGATAGGGACAAGCAAGAAATTGACGTCCAAAAATCGTCCATTAAAAACAACTTCAATGACATTAATTGATGAATTAAAAAATTCGATAAATCCATCATCTACTTCTAAACAAACTGTTCTTTCACCTCCTAGTCGTTCATTATCTCGTTCTCGGTCTCGCTCACGGTCACGATCACGTTCTCGTTCACGCTCTCGATCTCGATCCCGTTCACGTTCACATTCTCGCTCTCGTTCTCGATCATCATCGTCATCATCATCATCTTCATCACGTAAACGACGTAGTCGAAGTCGACATCGATCATCTAAACGACGTTCAAACAAACATCATTCACGACGTCGTTCAAATAGTTACGATGATGATAATGAATATGGTGAAAATAATAATAATAACAATAATACTCATAATAATAATAATAATAATTATCCACCAGCTCCAATGCATTATCAATCACATCATCATTATCCTCATTCTCATCATCAACCACATTGGCAACAAACAAGACAATCTGGTGGTTTATTACCAGGGCCACCACCGCCACCACAACCTTATGGACATCAACAAACTGTACCACCTCTCTTACCAAGTCATCCATATTATCCGCCATCAAATCGATCTATGATGCATCCAGTTGAACCAACAAGTGGTGCTGGTAGATTCAATTTTTTACAAAATCATCATCAACGTCATCATGCACCACTTATGCAACCGCCTTATTATTCACAACCACCACCACCACCACCACCTCAACCTCAACCTCTAATGCAATCTGGATCACGTAGTCATCATCATCCACTAAATCGATACCCACCACCTACTCGACCACCATTCGAATTACCACCACATCCTATAGCAATGGGAAATGTTGGACCACATTTACCAAATTCGAATTATAATCAATATAAGTATGAATCTGAAGAACGTCTTGCTATGAGAAGAACAAAACGTGATACAACAATGACAGGAGCAAATGCGAATAATAATCGACGGGGTGGATCTCAACAAACAGAAACAAATGGAAAAAAGAAAATAAATAATCCATTAAAGTCAAATATAAAATCTTCTGGTAATTTTCTAACATAAACATGAAAGATTGATTTAGGGGTCCCCTCAACGAATTTGTTTTGAATACATTGAGTTGATAAAGATTGAACTTAGAGGTATGCATCAAAATATAGATGTCCGTACGTCCTAGATCTCTAGGGATGCACCAATTCCAATTTCAATCAATTCCAATTCTTAGAATTGACGGAATTGGTTGAAATTGGAATTGGTCGGAATTGGAATTGGAATTAGTTAGAATTGGGTCAAGTCACCTAAAAATCTTATGGAAACCCAGGAATTGGTCTGAAACTGGCTAGACTTGGCTTGAGCTGACTACAATTGGTATGGAGTCCTAAGAATTGTTATGTAATTGGCCTAAAATTGGCTCGAATTGAACCGTATTGCCCATAATTCGCATGGAATCCTAGGAACTGGTATGGAATTGGTCTGAAACTGGCCCGGATTGGCTTGAGCTGACTACAATTCTTATGGAATCCTAGGAATTGTAGACAATTCGGCCCAATTCGAGCCAGTTTAAGATCAATTCCTAGGGTTCCATACGAATTGTGGGCAATACGGTCCAATTCGAGCCAATTTTAGGCCAATTACATAACAATTCTTAGGACTCCATACCAATTGTAGTCAGCTCAAGCCAAGTCTAGCCAGTTTCAGACCAATTCCTGGGGTTCCATAAGATTTTTAGGTGACTTGACCCAATTCTAACCAATTCCAATTCCAACCAATTCCTACCAATTCCGTCAATTCCAAGCCAAGAATTGGAATTGGAATTGGTGCATCCCTATAGATCTCTCATCATTTCAAATGTCAGAAAGTTTGGATTGGTTGTAAAATGTAGCCAAGGTATGGCGCTGCACAACTTAACCGAACCTATTTTTTCCTAGTTCGTATTTCTCTAGAGCTTCTTTGATAAAGTACGAAAAAATGAGGGAGTGTAGGCTAAGAACGATTCGTTTTTAGTAAACATTAAAGCAAAATTCGAAAAATCTGACTCTATTAAAAGTTATAGAGTTTGCTTTTACCTTCATTTTAATATCAATGACAGCTTTCTAGCAGTATAGTGGAAAATTGCATTTTTACAATAATATTTTACTTAATGTTGTGGTCCTCCTTAGAAATTTCAGATAAACCTGAATAAGAATGGTTTGCTGTGAAAATTTCCGATCTTTTGATTTGCTTTTTTTCCTTGAAATGAGAACATCAAATCCACCAGGTATCTACCGAAGAAATTTTCGTCCAATCGGACAAAGTAAAAGTTGAATCGTAAGTAGACCCGATGGTTTTTGAAAATCTATTTTGAAAATTTTTTCTCTCAACATTAGTCTCATCACTTTCGATAATCCAGCTATAGAAAAATCTTAAGTTCAACCAGTACTCTTAAATAGACAAACATTAATCTCACTGCAGAAGCATTTCAAATAAATCTATTTCTAATAATAAATCTTTTCTTTTTATAGAACATCAAGATATGGATCAATTGTTTATAAAACGCGATAAATTATTAGCTCAATTAAATGAAATATCTGGTAGTGTTGATAATGATGAAGATTTATCATCTGCACATGATAAACGATCCTTATCAACAAATTATTCGAATGAAACTAAACCTACTAATTCTCAAGATGATGAAGGCGAAGAAGGTGAAATAAGTGAAAGTGACTAAAATTTTAAATTTAAAAATAAAAAAATGTTCCAACATATATTTTAAAAATTCTTATTCGGTTTTTTTTTGTGTTTTTGATTATTCAGTTTCTTGATGTCTCTGTCGTTTTTGTTTTTGGTTGTTTTTTGTACATACTGTTCTTTCGAAATAGGTTGCGAGACGATAAAGCCAAAAAAAAATAAGAAAATGGCGCAATGATTCGTATATATTTTTGTTTTTACTTATTTAAGAATATACCCGCTCTTGCGCTTGTGCACGTTGTATGTTTTTCTGTTAAAAACAACGAGAAAAAAAAACCACAAAAAACAAAAAAATATAAAAATTTCGATTTCTGTATGTGTGTCACTTCGTTTTGCCTTTTCACATCCGTTTTCTTCTTTCTTTTTTTTATTTTGTTCGTGCTTTTTATTTCTATATCTGTTACGAAGTATCAAGAAGACAAAACTGCAGATCTGTGTACTACCTAATTTTTTTTTTCGTGTTTCATAGATTAAAAGAAAGAAACAAAAAAAAACATATAAATGATGAATTATTAAATCGATGTTTTCATAATACTAGGATTATATTTAGTAATATTTCTATTTCTGCTTACTTGTTTTTTTTTTGTTTCTTTACCTAATAGACAAAAAACCCAAACACACAAAATATATACTGAAGAAAATAAAGAAATCTCATGATCATAACCTTCATATGGTTGCACAGTGCTTTAACACATATGGAAATACAAAAAAAAATAATAATCGAGAGAGAGAGAGAGCAAGAGAAAGACAGATGACTGATGCGTTGCACCGGTTTAAGACAGATAGACAACATACACTGAATGAGGAAAAGACTTGAATGTAAGAAGACAAAAAAAACAAGAGAAGAAAATTCAAAGCTAATTATATATATATTAAACGGAAATAAAAAGATTATAGTTTAACTTGTTTCATTGGCTATATTAGTACCTTGATTGAGTAGTTGTTGATGAGCATCACTCGGTGAAGAATTAGTTGTTGTTACTACCGGTGCAGCTGGAGTACCTGAAATTAAATTTAAAAAATAAACAACACATTATTATTTTGTTTTTTTTCCAACATACGTGATTGTGCTGGAGTTTTTCTTGCATTTTTTTGACGCATATAACGAACAGTCATAAAAATGATAGCAATAAGAAGAATAATAAGTATGACAACAGCAAGTATGATCCATATTTTTGATGAAGCTGCATCCATTTTATTCGATTTTGAAAGTGCTAAAATAAAAAATAAAATATTTGTTTTATTTAATTATAAAGAATTTCTAATATACCATAATGAATTGAATCTTGACAAATTTGTTCACAACTTTCAAAATCATCACAATTTTCAATCATTGCAATACAACGATTCTTATCATCATGACATTTGCAAATATACTAAAAATAATTTTAAAAACTGGGTTTTTTTTTCTTCATCTATTCAAAATTTTATTTATTTCATACTTACTTGATTTTTCTCATTTGTTTGTTTACAATTAAGATGAAATTGACTTGAACATAATGATGCATAGGATGCATTTCGACAAACATCTCTAATTCTCATGCATCTATCACCACACATAACATGAGTAACTAAAAAATAAATATGACAAAAAAAACAAACAAATAAAACAATTTTTATCTTGTCTTAACTTACATTGTCTTTCAGTTAAACATCGACTTGGTATTCTTGTTGCTGGTTTTGCTGTTGTTGTTATTTTATGGCAATGTTCTTCATCATTACCCAATGGACAATCATAAACACCATCACAAAGCCATTCAAATGGAATACATGTATGATTTGCATGATTTGATTCAGTACCAGTATAATAACAATCAAAACCATCATTGGGTTTATCAAGTGTACAACGTGCTGTAGTTTTAAATGCTTCAGTATATTGTGTATGATCTTGTTCACAAGCATGAGCTGATTCAGCACAATTTAAACGATTTTGACATAGAATACGACCAGGTGCACATTGATTATTTTCTAAGATATAAAGAAAAGTTATTTTTATATTTCATAAGAGAAATTTAAATTTCACACTTACTTGCTTGACAACCACCTGCGAGGAATCGTTCATCACTTGGGCATGAACATGTCTGATAACTATTGATAAAAAAAAAGAATTTATTGATTATTAACAAACAAATTATTTTGAGTATGTCAAAAATAGTGGTGCCAGTATTATGATATCTTGTAAAAAAAAAAAGAAACTTGCGAAAGTTTTCTCTCTTTATATATGGATAGTTCAAAAAGTACTCTATAAGATTTCACCATTCGTAAGTTGATATAATAATATGAAAATTTCGATACAAACTATTCATCTTTGTCTGAAATGAGTAATCAAAATTTTCGCATTTGACTATAGGTGGGAACAAAGACAAGAGGTTGTGGATGAATATCCTTTGCTTACCCTCATCTACAGTCAAAAGAAAATATTTTTCTTACGCATTTAAAACATAGATGTACAGCTTGTATTAAAATTTTAATATTATTATATTAATTCAAGAGCAATGAAATCTTCTAAAGCACTTGTAATGATTGATACTCAACAAATGATTTTTTAATACTTTAGAAAACAATAAGATATGAAAAGAAAAATCAAATGCAAAAAAAAACGTAAAATTTAATGAAGTTTGAAATTTCTTGAAAGAAAGAACAGCATAAAGACTTACACTATAATACCTACACATACAACGTGAATCAATCCTCTTTCTTCGACTAGTGTGCGTACATAGAACATAAATTTTCTGAGAAGTTTTTCTATTTGTTGTTTAACGTATGAAAAATTGAAAACATCTAGCAGGAAGTCTAGTTGGCTGATAAATCAACACCGAATGACTTCTTCTAGATTTTGAAACAGTATAATTTTCAAGTAATCAACGATTACGAATTACATTAGAAATTTGCAGCGTGCTTGAAAAACTAAGGTGGCCAGCACTCAAAGTGTTTTCGACCAATGACACAGCCGCTCCGTGTCCTCCTTATTCAACAAGCATGAAACAGGAATACTTAACCTTAATTGAAAAATTTTATTTCGCCAATTTTTTTACTCATATTTATTGCTCTATAATATCTCTGCAGACTTTCCTAAGAACAACAACATAAAGTTGAAAATACAACGATAGAATTTTCAATTAGGAAAGATGTAACGTGACATATATATATATATATATACTCATTGAATGTTTCTTTTCGTCTTAATTTATTTCGTAGTTACGAGTGTACACATTTTATTTTAAGATGGATCTAAATATGATGCTCGTCACAATGAAATACACTAACTTTTGACTTAAATCGATTCGCTATTATGATAATAGTTATTCAATATTGATAACGATTTTATTTATAGATTCAATAAATGAATATGAAATTGGATGGTAAAACAAACATTATCTCCGAAAGAATGGATCTATCAGTGATTGAATTCCTTCTCTTAACTTTTTAACGCTTAACGCTGTCGTTTTAAAAATTCCTAATAATAGAATTTAATAACTAATATGATTGAAATGTAGCGACTCAACAATTACTCTTACTTTTTATTAGAACACAGACAATAAAATTCTCTGAACTACAATGAACTAAATATATATATTCATTGCATCTAATGGTTTCTTCTGTTAGTCAAATTTCGAAACCGCCTATATACGGCCTCGATCATAATTTTTCTTACCGTGCATCATCGCTACATACACAACGGAATCGTCCATGTTCAAGTGGAATACATAAATCGGAGCAAGGATTATTTGCACAACGATTAATTAGTGTTGCTATACAGAAAATCATATATATATATATAAACTATGAAATAAAAGAAAGTAATAATAATTTGATAATTACTCGAACTCATTGGCATAACAGGTGCCATATCAATAAATAATTTTAATGAATTAAAATTTTTAAATTTAGCTATTTTTTTTGCAAAACTTTTTGCTAATATATCAATAGCTTGTAAATAAATCTTTGGTGACTCTGTATCAATACTTTGCTGTGTAAAATAAAGAATTGGATGTATAAATAAAGGATTTTGTATAGTTGATGAATGTTCATATATAATTCTTGATGAATAATGACGATAATCAAGTGTATTGAATCCATAAATAGTTGAATTAACAACAAAAATAATTTCATGAGTTATTGGATCATATGACATATAACTTATATTTGAATCTGTTGGTAATAAATGTAAATGTTTTTTAATTTGTCCTTGAAGATTTCCGATATTCAATATTGCTGGTGAATTATGTGAAATCCAATAAAGATGTGTTTTAATTGGATCAACTAGTATTATTGATGGTTGTATATGTTGATTTTTAATAATTGTACGTCGTTTATGTGTACGAATATTAAGTATAAATATTGTTTGTTGTTGAGTTTTTTTATTTCGCATAAGAACATATAAATTTTGTGTTAAACTATCCAGAGCTAAATATTCAATATGTTCATCTGTAGTTTTATATAATTCATTATTTGTATCAAATGTTAATTTTTTTGAATCACGATTTTGTTGACGAAGATTTTTCTATAACAAAAATAAAATAAAATAAATTAATTAATTAATAAACTTATTTTATTGAAATAATATTTACTTACTCCTATACTATAAATAAATGTAAATTCATCATGTTCAACAGCCATATAAACTTGTTTACCATTTTCATCAAAAGCAAGTGCTGTTATTTCATATGTTTCATCAACAAGCCAACTTGTATTTTGTATCATAACTTCATTAATTTCATCATCATCATCATCATCGTCATCATCATCATCAACAGTTTCATCAAAATCATTTGTATGTATTTCAACAATAGGATGTTTTGTACGTGAATCAATACCATAAACAAAAAAATTTGGATGATTTGGATCACGACGTGTTACATGAGCGTCCGAAAGATAATTTTCAATTCCATTAGAACATTGACTATTGATTGTTTTAACATATCCACGGGATTTTGTTAGAAGAGTACTATTATCATTGCAAGTACAATCTTGTGTAAAGATATAATGAGATCTTGGTAAACATATTCCATCTTTTGAACGTTTATAACCTGGTAAACATTCAAAATCGGATAATGAACATGCACATGGTTCAGTTCGAACTTGTGATGTATCATCAAGACAATGTGAACCAGGTATACGTCGTTTATAAAATAATTTTGAACCATTTATACAAACATTATGTAAAGACCATTCTTTTAATTGATGACGAGCACATTCTTCAACTAAAAGTTTCTTTTTCTCTTTTTTATTGGTAATATTTCAATAATTTATTACTTACATATAAGAAGATTGAAATCAAGCTGAATTAAATTTAATTGATTTTCATTATTTAAGGTTACAACATGAAAAACATTATCTTTATCGGCAATAAGAGATAAGACTTGAAAAGATGTTTCATTTGAGAATGTTCCTGAATGCCAATTACGACCATAATCAGTTGAATAACTTTACAAATAGTATGAAAAAAAAACGATAAAGAATGTTGGAATTTTTTTTGCAATGATGTTCCTCTTACCGAAATAAATGATTCATAGATTGTTGATTATGATTTGGTATAGTGACTATAAGAGCATTTGGATTTGATAGAGCTGTTAAATAGCCATTGCCTTTGGAACTCTACGAAAAATTTCAAATAGACTGCTTTAGAAAATTTAACTAAAAGCAATTTACTAATCGCCATAATCTTCCACCATTAGATGAAACTGCTACATATTCATTTGCACCATCGGAAGCTTTAATTAAATGATAAGATGCATATGTTATTTCTCAAATTACATTTACTTTACCTTTTCCTACAACAATTCCTGGCGCTTCATTGGAGGAAGTTAATGACTTAATTACAACTGATACATTGCTTGGACAATTCATCATCTAATATTTAATATTTACTTAAAGAAAAAACAAAAAAAAATTGTCTAAATACCTTATCACATTCATAATGTGTTTTATTCCAAGTGTGTCCATTATCAAATGAAACCACGGTAGTTGGTTCTGATGCAACATTTGCTAAGAAAATACTTTTTGATAAACCAGGTACTTGATAAAATGGTATTTGTTCAGTTGAACATCTATAAAAATAAAATTCTTTTTCATTTCAAATCATCATTAAGCATAAATCAATTTTACTCAATTGTTTTTAATGTATTATCACTTTTTATTGATTCACAATTAATATTCGATAAATTGAATAAACCTTGTTTTGAATAACTAACAAGATTACATGTTGACAAAACTGTTTCATTATTTTCTTCTAATCTATTTTCAGTAATAAATAAAAGTAATAAATCTTGAGTGTTGAGGTCTTCAACAGCGCAATAAAGCTAAAATCAAAATCAAATGCAGAAGTCCACTTGAAATGATGCATGCTTTTCAATAGATATTTTTGGATTTATACAGAAGACATCAACGCTAGAATAAACTTAAAAGATTGTCAAATTATAGACCTTCCCTATAGAATTATGATAGTTCTGTTGAATTGTTAACACAGGATAGATCATAATTGTAACTCGCTGGTTTGTTGGATCATTATTAATAGTTTAATAGAAATGATTTCAAAAAACTATTTGCACTTAATATTTTACAAATCTTCAGGAAGAAATATTATGTTATAATCGTTTGTATTTGTTTGATTTCTCAAAGATGACTATGTGATATTTCTATACATATTGTGAAAGACAGAGTCGTTTACCTATCAAGATATTGCTAAACTGTAAATCTTGAGTTTTCTTACTCAACCATTTTAGACAAATCTAAAATTTCTATTCGAACAACAATCCACAACTAACGTTAATCTTTACTAAGAAATTTTAGCTCAAGTAATACTCTTTTGATTAAACTTTCTGACGAAATGAAAACAATACTTCCATTAAAACAGAAGAAAATATAGTTAATAGCTTTTGTAATAACACTGCTTGATTATGTTGAAAAGAGCAAGCAAACTTACTCTCAGTATCTATCAAAATGTTCCAATTAGTAAAGGCCGATCCAGTTACAACTCTGAGATAAATTATGGAGAGAGAAAAAAATAAAAAATAAATATATCTATAAATTCTATGTGGTTCTAAAAGTGTCGGTCATAACAATTACATCCTCCTTGAAAAATTCAACATTTAAAAACTAAACAATTTTCAGATAGTGTCTCAGATCTAATGGGTGTTTAAACATTAAATATTTCAATAGGGAAATAATCATAATGAGTGAAGCTGTAAGAATCACATGCAACTAATAGATATCGTTCTTTTCAAGTTTTCTCTCTATAGTCTATCCTATGGTAAAAACCAGTGAAATCATCGTTACTCTGTATAGAAGTTCCAGAGTCTCTGAATGGTTTAAGGCTTATTTTAGCCTTGAAATTCAAAAGCATGAGCTTAAAATTTATAAACAACTTCAGATGATTTCTTGAAGGGGAAACAACAGATTGAAGTTTCTATTATTTTTTTCTCTTGCGATGTCTTTGTTATTAGTTAAATAAAAACAAAATAAAAGATTCATACGTTTCCTTGTGATTGTAACCGTTTAGGTAACGATCGAAAACCTTCATCACCTAAATTATTCACATGACTGATAACAGTTGCATTCTAAATAAAAATTTTTAATATATAATTTATACAAAAAAAAAAAAACTCTATTTTACATTTGATTGCTTTGTAAGTAAATAACGTGAAAAAAGTTTCGTTGATGATACATCATTTAAAATAGGTGTTATTTTATGTGTTGTTAAATCAAGTAATTTGATATAACGTGAATGTTGAATGATAACAACAGCATTTGCTTTATTTGACCTAAATAAAAATTAAAATAATTGAATATATTTGAAGATGTTAATGAAACGAAAACACACCAGCCAAGTATTGATGAACTACTACTTTGATCAATTTGTTTCCAGTCAGTACCTGAATTTTGACTGATATATAACTATTATTTAAAAATAATATAAAAGACTAAGTTTAATTAAATAAAAAAAAAAGTTCTTACGCCAACTTCATCAGATGTTTCAGCAATCCACGTATTATCTGCAAAAATATAAATTTGTTTTGGTTTAAAAGTTATTATTGAAATTTCTTGATGAGTAGAATTTGATATCCAAAGTTCTTGAGTACTATCATCAAAAATAACCAGAAACTATAATAAATAAATTTAATTATATATATATATATATGTATTAATTAAATATTTACATTCGATTGTTTTATTTGTTGATTAATTGGTATAATGTGTGCATATTTAAAATAATTTTTAATTGTTCCATCAGCTTTATTAATTATTAAAGTTTCATGTTCTTCAAAAATAAGAATAATTAAATCATTTAAGTGACTATTAAATATCACATCAGATAATGATAATGACGATAAATTGACATTTATTGAATACTAAAAGTACAAAACAAAAAGGTTATCTTCGATTTTTTTTTTCTTATGCGAATGATAAGAACATATGAAACGGAACTTATTTTTTTAATGATAAAATATCAAAGTTTTGATGCCTACAAACGTGTTGATATTATCATAATTACATATACTCAACTCAACTTGAATATAAATTAGTTCTCATATAGCCTTTCAATTCATTTTTCATAATCAATAATTCTTCCGATGATGAATATTCAGATATATGACTCACAATAGTAATATATTCGTTGATACTAATAAAAGTCTTAAATCATTATCTACCTCAGTTAAAAATTTTTTCACTTGTTTTTCACTAATTGTCGTTGTAATTAGAATTGTAGTTGTTGATTCTGTAACATTTTCAACAGTGTCTTCTACAATTTTTTCAACAGTATCTTCAACAATTGGATCTGTTAGTATTATTGTTGTTGTTGTTTTTGTTGCTAAAGCTGTATCAGAGATATCTTCTGTATCAACATCAGTGTCTTCCACATTTTTTGAAATTTCAGGAGGTGTATCGGAACAAAATCCAAGATGAGTAATTGATATAATAAAGAAGATAAAAACGCAATAAATAAGACGATGCATTATCTAAAACTAATCTTACAAAAAAAAAATGTTTACCACTAGCTACACACTGATAGCAGCTGACGCAAACGTATGCATCTGCATCAATGAAATACAAAAAAAGCGCAAGCTACCCTTACTACGTTAAAGACTCATAGAAAGAATAAAGAGACATTTGTATGCTTGTTGATTCGCATACAAAATATTCTAATGTCGATCTCCCGTATTGCTTAGCTGAAGTATATACAATATAATAAGGTCACATGCGGTATTCTTTTTTAATAGTCTTTAGCCTGCGCTTTATCAACATATACAATACCATCATCGCTTTATCATATGCCGAAAATAATAACTATTGCAATATGAGAGCTTACAATGAGTAAAAGCCAAAACAAAACAATATTGATTTGTGTTTTTTTTTTATTACTTTAATGGCTTTTGAAAAATCAAATCTCTTACGAAAAAGGTAGTTTGATTGCTAGAATACCAAGTATAAATAAAAAAAAATGATCTTTTTCTTTTGTCGTTTATCTACTGTGGATGATTAATAATTGACGTGTGCCAATTCCAAGATGCTTTTTTTTTGACTTATATAGAACAAAGACGTTCTTCTACTTACTTGTAGTTGTTATTCTTATTCTCAACTACGTATAAGAGTATTCATATGTGTTGTGTTTTCAGGGACACAATCATCAACGTTCTTTGCTTTCCTACGAATGAAGCAAACATGCGGTTTTTTTTTTATCCTTCGCAAACTTAAACGACGGCGTGTATTTGCTTTTTTCGTGTTCTCAGCTGCACAAGCAGTCAGACAAGCATACGGACGAGGAAAAATGTGAAATCATGTTAATAGAAAAAAGAAAAGAAGCATGTAACCATAAAATAGTAACTGTAATAGATGTGCATAAAACGAAAAGCAAAAAAAAGAAAATACAAGTAAAAAAATAAAGACTACTGATGATATAAATGGCCTTCATCATTGGATGATTATTATCCATAACGTACAGCTCATTTACAACAAAAAAAACATTTGTTTTCTTCTTATTTTTTTTTGTCGTATTACTTAACAATACTAGACCAATAAATGACAACTCAATATCTATAAAGTATTTACATGCTTAATCGACCGTCTCAAATATTTTACTTTTTCTTTTCTTTATTTCCAAAAATATCAAAATACAGATGCTCCAAGGACTTTTTAAAAGGTTTTGATTGTTTTCGAGACACTCAACAATGAAAAAATAAATATTCTTAGTAAACTTTATCAAAAGACTATTAAATGATTGTTTTTTTCTTTTTACATTGAATAAAATTGTTTTGCATATATTTCGAACAAAAAAAAACAAACAATACCTTCCACTATCAGACTAATTTTCTTATCAGTTAAACAGAAAGAATTGCTATCAAAAAAGAAACCTGTAAACAAAAAAACAATATTCACCGAGCATACCAATATACATTCCAGATTCGTATGATCAACATCGAAACAATAAGAAATATATTATAGAATATTACCGAACTCAGTAGAGCGATACAGTTTAAATTATTAATAATTTTTTTTTAATCATTTTCTCCACCTTTTGCCGCTGTCTTTCTCTTCTCCAAAATATGTATGTAAATACACTTTGTGGCCTACTTGTTTTTCTATTTCATGGTCCGTTTCATGTGTATGCTATGGAATGAATCATCTCATCAACTAAATATATTACTATCGCGTAGTTAAGTGTCATTTTATACATAAAAACAAGTAATCTAAAGTAATCAAAATGAAAATTGATCTTTACTAACATGCGCACTTTTTTTAAAGATACCGTCGATGTACGAAGATTTTACTTATATACTAGTAAACCTTAATAATACATCAGTAGTGTTGTAAATCTATGCGTTTTTATAGTTAAATAAATTAATAACATAGCTTTTGATAAGGATGATATTTTTCTTTCATTAGCATAGACGTTTTGTGAGAATAATAAATGTATCTTGAAAATTCCATATTATACTTACTCTATACGTATCACATAGAAACATATTAATAATACTTGCTATTAGTTTTCTAAAACCTCCTGAATAAATAGTAAGCTATTCTTTATATTATATGTATGTTGTCATGACACATAAGTTTCATCATTTTTCTTATCACTATTTTTGGCATATGTCGGTAGTTCTCTGTCGTTATATTTTAGCTTATTTACACTGGATATATATTTTTCGTTCTTTAGCATATTTCTTTCATCATGTGGAATATTCCATTACATCGGCATCTAATTTAAGAATCAAGCTAATATAAGATCCAAGTTTCAAGTAGTCTAAATTTAGATCAAACAAAAAGTTGAGATCAAAAACCAATTTTACAGCAGTGTCCAACTAAAAAAAGTTCATCCTTCTTTTCTATGTTTCCACAACATTTAGGGTCCTACTACTAAGAATGTGGTATTATAGGATCATAAATGTTGTGGAAATGATAAAAAAAGCAAAAAATGTCTAGAAAATCTTGATTTGAAGCTAGAAAATGTATACTAAGGAGTTATAGGATGCCTATTGACACGTTTCGAAATTCTCTATATTTTACGCTCATCTTCGTAAATAAAATCTTACTTATATTAATATATATATATATAATGTGGGTGTAAAGAAAACATCCACCCCCACATCATCATGATATCATCATGTGAGATACCTTCAAGTCGCAACAGTTAATGTCGAAAAAATACATGGGAAGCAAACGGAATAAGGTCACAAATCGCTATAAGTCAGCTAGATCTATGAAAAATACACTTGTTTGAACCTCTAGTTTGTGCAAATAAAAGATCTTTTCATATAAACTACTAGAACTCTGACTAACTATTATCAACTGTACTTCATGAGAACTATGTCTAAGTCTGAGTGTAGTGAGAGGATGACTACAAAGTTCCTGATTCAGCATATATATAGCGAGATCGAGATCATGAGGTTTCACAGATTGTTTGTTTGGTGGCTTCGACATTTGGTGGTGTATGCACATACGAAAGCCTGTGGTGAATAGCAAGTAGAGAATCGTGCACTACGTGTTGTTGTCACAAGGTTTTGAAGTTGAAAAACGCATTTGTAATCATATTGAGCTATACACAAAAGCAAATTAAAAAAGAAACAGAGAAAAAAACCGAACGTCTGTTAAATTTTGTTGAAAGTGATGTATGATATTCATTGCATATAATTTCATTGGCAAGAGCCTGTTGGCAACAATAACAATAATTTCTGATTCATTTTCGTTTATTGTGTTTTCTAGGTAAATAGTGAGATAAAAACGCAATAAAAAATGAATAATCAAAATGAATTTTTTACGAAAAAACAGTCTTTTTCTTTCTTTCTAAATAGCTATACTTCGCAGTATAGTTGCATTACTAATATACTTCGAACAGAAAGAGTAATTCAAATATATATTAAAATGATTCATCTAATCGATGATAAGAATCATATATATGTTAAAAACGATGACCTGATATAGGATTGAAGTAGATGACTTTTCTTATTTTTTGTTTTTAAATAAGAAATTTACGGCTGACTGATTTGTTTATTAATACATCAATGAATATGTCTATCAAATAATTATTTATCATAAGAGAAAAAAAAAATAAAAAAAATGAATGAAAGAAAATATTTTTGCTGTTGTATCATTGAAGCGGAATACATAATGATCAAATGAATCATCACAGATAAAGAAAAGTTTTATAAAAATCATATAAAATCATAAGTTTAGATCTCACTTATACAAATACTTTTTACTAACGATAGTTTTGTGTATTTAATTAAATATTTAAGTGATTACATAAATTCTAATTTGAACGCAAAGTTTTAAGAATTGAAAATACATTCTCTATGTTTTGGTGTTGATCTGCTAAAAAGCCACTGCATCAATATGAAAGTAAAAATAAAGGACATTATTAAGAAAACAAGATGTCCAAAGCCGAAAAATTGAAGTAAATCAAGTATGCAACATTATGGAAAATCCTGGCAAATCATAAATGAATTGGATAAAATCTGCCATTCTAAATGATATCAAATTAGTTTGTATGTGTCGGTTGTTTGAATAGCATTTGTTTGAGAAGCAACAAAATACAAGTGCGAATTCAAAAATTTATATGTCAATAGACTTAAGAGTAAACATAGTTCTGAAAAATGGAGAAAAAAAAGTAAGCATATTGATTTTTGCCATGGGGTGATCAAAATAATCATTGGAATGTGTAGAACTTCAACACAGTACTTCAATTTCCTTTTTTTTTTTTGGTCTTTGGGATTAGTTTTACTATTAAAAACAAACTTCAAAAAAAAAATTATTCATTGCTATTTCACTTCTTTATCCTTGACTATTAAGCATTATTTATAGATATAAAAATACTCATTCTGTTTTGTTTTATTTTCCAAGTTAATTTGATAGTAAAATGCTTTCGTTCCATTGATGAACATAAATCTAAAACTTCATTGTAGAGATACACATAAGATATCTTATTGTAGATTAGTGAATATCATAGCAATGTGATTTGATTTATCGGATTTAATTAAATTCATAATCCACTTAAGCTCATCTTAAATTGTTCCTATTCGGTTTTCGTTTGTTGGAATATTATCAAAAGTGCATTTTTGATGGATATTGTTATGATCTCATCGTAAACATCGAATGCTACAACAATAGTACATATTTCTGATTGAAATAAATCAGCTATAAGACTAATATCAACATCACTATTACTTTTAAAATATAAACACTGATCATATTCGTAAAGAACTCAACACCAAAGTTTTGAACATTATTTCCTATACAAAAGAAAGACGATACAGAGTTAAAGTAAAATCATATTGATAAAATTGAAAAATGTTCTAATATATCATAAAATAAACATGACAGAATAATCCTATCACTTTTAACAGTTATGTCACAATAGAAAATACCATTTCTAATGGCATATTTATTTGATTAACTTCCATTCTATTTTTAGAAAATTTGATATATACTAATAAATATAGTACAAACTGAAGTCTCGCTTTTTGAATTCATATTGTCAAAAGATATAACTACAAATAATCAATAGTAAACTCGTCAGTTGTACGATCGATTAACAGGAAGTTTGTCCAGCTTCAATCATGCGAATATACGTATACTTATTTTATATCTAATTCCATCAGAAAGCGACATCTATCATAACAATGAATCTGTCAATAAAACAATAAGATATTATTCGATATACATGTGAGCATTAATAAGCTTTGCCAATGGATGAATGGATGAAAATTTTTTGTTTATTTATTAAATAATTATTTTATTTATAGTTGGATTTACTTATAGACGAATAAAAAAATTTGATTTATTAACCTTTCAAATTGATTTTTTAGATAAATCTTTTATTACTATAGATAAAAGAAGTGATTACGAGAACGTGTCTGCATATGTATTTTAATTGTTAAAAGATAAATAATAAAAATAACAAATATGAATGAAAATATTGAGTATAACTCAATGAATTCAAAACGAACACAACATCAAGATGGAAGACAAAATCGTTCAATGCGTGATGGAAAAATGGATTATCGTTTTTTAATTCCATCTCGTGATGCTGGAGGTTAGAAAAAAAAAAAAAAAAAAAAAAAATCTTTTTTTTTTTACTTTAAATTAAATAAAATGTTTTATTTTCCATCATATATTTTCAAGCAATTATTGGTAAAGGTGGAAAAATTATTCAAGATCTTCGTTTAAAACATCAATGTCAAATACAAATGGCTGATTGTGAAGTACCTGAACGTGTTTTAATTATTAATGGTGATCAAAATGATGTACTTAACTGTATATCAAGTATACTTTTATGTATTGCGGAAAATCATCAACGTTCAAATAAACCTGATCAAAATGAAATACGTGCTCTTATTCATCAATCACAAGCAGGAGCATTGATTGGTAAGAAAGCAAAAATATATATTTTTTTTTTTGAAATTATCGTTTTAATAAACAATTTTTATTTTTCTAGGCAAAGGAGCATCAAGAATCAAAGAATTTCGAGAGAAACGTGAGTTCAAAGGACAGGTAGAATATGTTTTTCGTGTTAATCAATAATCAGTAAAGTCTAATATCGGCTTTATTAATTTAGATAATATTGATGTTAAAGTCTATCCTCAATGTTGTCCTGGAGGATCAACAGAACGATGTAAAAAAGATACTAATAATTTTTAATCATAAAATCTTTGTTCTTTATAAGGTATTTCAATGCGTGGCAATAAAGATGATGTTTTAAGATGTTTAACTGAAGTTTATAGTGTACTTGAAAATGTTCCACCACGTGGTTCATATCGTTATTATGATCCATCAACATATAATGGTCATAATGTTACAGATTATGGTGGTTATTCAGATAGTTCAATGGGTAATAATCAATTTAATTCACGAGTAAATAATGCTGGTGGATATGCTAATAATTCGTATGTTAAGAAAATATTTCTTCTTCTCGTTTACGATTTTTTTTTTTTTAAATATTTAGTTATGCTTCACCATCACAAGGTTATCCACCATATGATGGAGCATATTTAGATGATGGCTATAGTAGAAATCGAAATCGTACTAGTGGTTATAATACATATCAACAAACTGAACCAGTAACAACAACACAAGTAACTATTCCAACGGAAATGGCTGGTAAAATTTTTAATTTGTATTCTTTAATTTGTGCATTAATTAGTTTTTTTTTTTAATATTGTTATAAAGGTATTGTTATTGGTAGTAAAGGTTCGAAAATATCTCAAATTCGTCATGAATCAGGCGCTTCAATTAAAATTGATTCTGAACCAATGAATGGTACTAATGATCGATTAATAACAATAACGGGTAATCCAAATCAAATTCAACAAGCACAATTTCTTCTTCAACAAACTATTCGTCAATCAGGTTTATGGAACCAATAAACTGTTATAAATATAATGACGATCACAATTTTGAAGCAGTTGTATTTTTCTTTCTTTTTTCTTCTCGATGGTAATTGCTAGAAAGAATTTGAATAAAAAACTTTTATGAAACTGCTAGGATGTGAATTTTCAGAATATTTATTTGAAAATTTTTGGAAAGGATTTTATTTGATAAAGCAAAAGGAAATGTTTCAAATCTCTCTATCAGATTCCTTCTTCGAATTAAATTCTATTTATAGAAAGTTCCAAAACGTGAAAATCATTGAAATTTTCTAGAACTCATATATATTTCCCAAGAAAATATAATGAATGGAAGTTTGAATCGAGATTTTAGCTACTCTCCCTCTCTATGACAGACTTAAGCAACTTCGTCCTTCAATTACTGACTTAAGAAACTGTGGACAACCAATGTCAAAATCCTTTCCCAAACGTCTAAAATATCTTAAAGCCTTGTCAAAATTTAAATCATTTGAATACATTTGTGAATGTATTAGTCTAATGGAGCTAAAAAAGACATATAAGTTCTACATTTTAGTCCCGAAAGGGCTGCAGTAAGAAGCTGTTTTCAATAAAAAAAAGAAAAACATGCTGCTTGGAACTTTTGTAAATTGAATGCAGTTCAATGATAGAAGGTTACTGAGAGATTGGAGACATCTCATTTTGTTCTATCAAATAAAGCCATTTTCAGAAAACCGTCATCCAAACAGTTCTATAGGAGTTTTTAAATTCACAAACCTTGATAGAGAATCCTTTTAGTTGCTCAAAATATTTTTTTCAAAATTCTTTCTGCTTGTTACTATCGAGAGAAAAACTAAAACTGCTCTAAGTTGAAGTCGACTGGTATATATAGTATACAAAAACCCATGTTTGCTGTACATTTCACTCGCTTATTTCATCTTTTTTTTTGCTCCTGGATGTTCTACATTGAAGATGAGTGTAAATTCTGTAAGAGAAATCGATGATTACATTCTTTGGTTTTTTTTTTTCTTTGTATATAAATAACATGATCGATTGCAAATATATTCTTCCTTTATGTTTACTTGTTGTTTTTGCTTATGTATGTATATGATTGTTTAAAAAAACGGGAATAGTCAATAAAAGAAAGAACGGAAGAAAAAAGTCGGTAAGAAGAAAACTATGGAGTAGATCACCCGTATCCGAAACGTCATATGAAAAATGCATTCATGTATATATATATATGCATGTATATATACTTATGCGCAGTCAAGTACAACATAAAAAGAGAATAACGAAAGTAATTTAACCAGGTGTCTATATAGCTTTTCAATTGATATTGTAATTAGAACGAAAAAAAAAAACTGAAATGTCTTGGCGATTAGCATTTCATTCTACTAAAGTATTATTTTCATATCTTATTCCTTATAAAATGACATCATTTCGTGAGGCTATCCTTAATGGAAATATACCAAGGATACGACAATTGGCTGATGAAAGACCAAGATTAATACAGCAAGCAATTGATGCAGATGGCAATACTGCATTAGGTATGATAGTTATAGATAATTATTTTAATGGTTTTCTTTTCCTTTCTTTGTTTTTGTTTAATTATTAGGTTTGGCTATTGAGTTAGGTGAAGTAGATGTTGTTAAAACTTTACTTGAGCTTGGTAGTGATCCAAATATTGCAAATGCATTTGATGGTAATCATCCACTTGTGATTTTGGCTAAACTACGTTCTGAAGAAAATTCTAAAATGCCCATATTAACTGATCTTTTACTTTCTGCTGGATCAGATCCATTATATGAAGTACGTTATCAAGCTGATACTATATCTCGTATTGATGTAACACAAACACCATCATTTCATGAAACACCATTACTTTGTTCTAGTATGTTAAAAAAACCAAAATCATTTCTTTTTTTTTATTTTTTTATTTTTATTTATTATTTAGTCCGTTTTCAAAACGAAGTTCTTCTTCGAAAACTAATTGAACGTGGAGTTGATATAAATGCACCCAATCCAGAAACAGGCATTAGTCCATTAATGTTAGCTGCAGAACTTGGTTATATTAATATGTGTAATATTTTAATTGATGCTGGTGCTAATATCAATGCATGTGATCATGCAAATAATACAGCATTACATCTAGCTATTCAAGGTTTTGGTGATAAGATGCCTGTTATACAAGCATTAATTGAACATGGTGCTGATCCTAATATAGCTAATGACGATGGTTTTACTGCAATTATGTTTGCTGGACAAATGCAAGATGAGGCATGCCTTAAATTACTTCAATCAAAAACAATGGATAGAATAGAACCACCAAAATATCAAGAAGTTGACAATTATAACGCAGAACAAACAAATGAAACAGTATTTTCATTTACATAAAGTAGTGAGAGAGTATTTATATATATATATAGTGAGTATCGAGTGTATTCAATAGAGTGTATGTTCACTTTCTCTTGCTGTCTTAAGCGCTAGAAAGATTTCGAGTAGAGTAAGCTGTTTTCAAAAAGAATACCAGGAAATATAAATTATTATCAAATGTTCAAAAATAGGTGCTTCAGAAAACTACAAACTCTAGTTTTTCAACACCTAGAATGGATAAATATAGTTCTGTTTAGAACATAAAGAACAATAGAGCAAACAGTACTCTATAAAAAGAGACGTTTCAAAGTTCGCAGTAACGATTTTTAGTTCAAATACAACAATATTACGGTAACTCTTAAAGTCATTTTATTATCAATATCCTAGAGAAAAACTACTTTTTGACCTTTCATCAAATTGCTAAATCGTAGCGAACAAAGAATGCAGAAAACTCGAAGATATCTCATTTTCTAAATAATTGTTTCCTCTATCGTTGTATGTAGTCTAAACAAAATGATATTTACTCGTTTTAGGTGCAAAAAAAAACTTGTCTTTCGATTTTCTGGTGTCTTCATCTTTGATAATCTGAGAAAATTTTTTATTTCCTGATATTTCTGTTGGAAACAATTTTCTTGTCTCAAATCAAAGTTTGGATTCTTTCTAGCGCTTACGGCATCGAAAACAAAAATTGAAAATAAATCTTGTTAATTAATATTCGTACTCACTATATATATATATAATTATATATCGTTAGGTTCTGATTACACTGCATGTATAAACAAATCTATATATGGAAAATACAAATTGTATGATTAATATTCATTTTTTTTTTGTACAATTTTATATATTCAATAATTATGCTTAACATTACCTAAATAATTTATTTCATAAATATTGATCGTATCACTATTTTGATGATGAAGCTATATGTATGAGAGCTATTCTTCGATATACAAATAATTAGAGCATAGCCATACGATTAATGTATTTTAGTACTTGGTGGCATTTGAAAATAGATAGCTTTATATCGACGTAGTATTCTTATATGCATGATTGTCTCGAAATATAATCTATTGGCAAGACAAATAATAGAAATATATATATCTATATATATCCATGACATTTATAATAGTACGTTTTTTTTTACAACAATGAGAATTATTTTCCATCTGTAGATATTAATTAACATACAGACTTAGTAACTACTTAAGTATTAATCATCATGATTGTACTTAATACCAGCTGTTACAATACATCCTTAGTTAAGGATCATCAAATATTGTCGTTATTTGAGTGCATACATAAGTTCTCATAGATATCATAATTTTAAAAATAACATTCACGAAGATAAGGACATTAAAAGGTCCTTCATTCTGCAGAAAAAAGATTGATAAATCTACACTACATACGCAGGACGTATATATTTTTGATGTTGGAAGAAAAAAAAAAAAGGCAACTTAGATAAGTGAATAGATAACTATATAACACCATGCGCAAGCTATGAATATTTGTATTTAATATTATAAATTTCACGCATGATTATGATTTTGATTGATAGTGAAAAAAAATCATGCGTAAATAATGTATTCAAGTCTATTTTACATAAAATTAAGTTTATGTTTTTATAAAATATCTATTTAATTTATTCATATAAGAGAATAGTTTTGCGATAATGTTATTTTCGTTATAATCTTTAAATAACATAGAATATAGATAAACAATGTCTCAAAAGTTCGTTTGAAAAAAGTCATGAATAGCAATTCAAACGTGTTACACTATTTTTGTTACTGTTTGTTCTCATACTCATAATCAAATTCGATTTAGTCATCATTGTTAAACAAAAATTACTAGTCGAACTTGAAATAAAAATACAAATCACTTGAAGATTCAGTAGAACAATATTTCAGTGATTTTGTGGAAATGGTACTATTAAAAATCAATCGCGTTTTAAAACATCTAGAATAAATTAATAATTGTAAAAATAAGTCAAGGTCTAGTCTCATGTCTATTAGATAAGCCTATTCAATGCCATGAGTAACAATCCATTGAATTATAATGAAATATTTCTCGTATTAAAACAATATGAAATACAATTTATTTAACAGCTCTACGACAACAAATTATATACATCAGATACTCAATCCTGTCTCATTTTTCTTGACTTTCTCTTGAGTACTAGTTTGAAAATAAAAAAAGTTAGAATAAACTTCGAAAAAACAATGTTCAAGTAACATGCTTTTTTCTACACTAGACTTGTAAATTTTATACGAGTAGTCGGTTTTAAATTTTCTCATGATTAAAATTATTTGAATTGTCACTTTTTATAGATGAAGATATTTTATCTGTGATAAAACTTTAATGAATATAAGAGTACAGAGTAAAAGAAAAAAAAGTTGTGTAACTCGTTGACACTGCTATTTATAGGATTTTTTTTTTTCGATTGGACGCTTCGGACCATCTCTAAAATATTAAATTGACTTTCTTTTAATTAACTTTGTTTTTTTAAAAATTTACTATGTTACTTTTTGAAATTGTCTTTGCACCCTAGGTTATTATACTTAATGCATGTCTGTTTGTGTTGCCAAGCTGAATTTCATATTTTTCATTATTTTCTAAAAATATCTATGTAACATATAACCTTATCTTCACTATATTCTTTTTTCGCCGAATCTTCATCTTTATAAAATATGATGAAAATCGCAATATGCACTACCTTTATTACTTTCGATATATTTTCTTTTTTTTTTTATTGTAAAAGATTGACAATAATCTTATCATAAGGACATTTTTACAGAGAATAAACTCTAAGTGCATAATAGAAAACAAGATAATAATATACATGTGTTCTGCCAATTAATAATGAAGAAGTTTTAGATTATTCATTTGTTGTAAGCAAAGGATTGCTATATGATTCAAAAATATTTCTTTTTATTGTAATAATACATAGACGTTTGATCACATTTAATTATTGAAAAAACAACTCAAAGTTTGTCATTTTTTTTTATTCTTTCAATCAATTTAATCCATAAAGAAAAATGTCATATTTTTTTTTTGAATAAAAACTATACAAATTTAAACTTTTTATATACACAAGGTCCAAATAGAAATATTTGAATTTGTTTTTTTTTTTCGAAGCTAGATTAAATATGTAAATAAACGAACAAATCCTTCTACTCAATTATTAATTTTGATATCCGCTGTAAATCACCGCTCTTTTTTTTCTTTGTTATAAACACACTGAATGATTAGAAGAAGAAGAAGAAAAAGAAAAAAAACAAACGAAACGAATGTGTAATTGTGAAAAAAAAAGAAAAAAACAAACACGATGTCATGTTGGCACACACACACGCATACGATATACCGATCGTTTGTTTTTCTGTACAGAGTCAAAAGTAATTTACAAAACAGAGAGATATAAGACAAATGATAGACGTTTAAGGAACGACGATTGTAGAACACAAAAAACAAAAGAAGTATGATTTGTACAAAAAAAAAAAAGAAAAACAGAAACTCAGTTGAGGTAACCACAAAGAAAAAAATACGATGACAAAACCTAACCGGCAAGCATCATCACTAACGAAGAACACACCGGACTCACAGAAAAAAATAAAATAAAACAAAAAACAAAAAACAAAAAGAAATATTTCTTTTTTCACACTGTAATCAAGTCACCGGAGAACATTCAAAAATTGTCCAAAGTTTATTAATCTCTCAAATGAATACTGTATTTTTTGTTTTTGGACCAAATAAACAAAAAACAATATAGTTTTTCTTTTAAATTATGTTCTCTTCATGTATTAAGACTACTGCTTCGTTGTTGTTTTGAAGCATACAACTGTTCCATATCGTTAATAATTCCTTGAACAAAACCATCAGTATTGCCAGCAACTGGTTTATCTTAAAATAGTCAAAATGAAAAATGTTAGCCTTTTTTTTTTCGATGAATTCAAATCAAATATGTACTGTATTTATTCGCAATCAATTGTTCTAATGCAGCTTCAAGTGATTGATTTGGTGAGGATGATGGAGAAGCAAGTTGACCATTATGATATCGTTTGAGTATAAGTAATTTTATAGATATGATTAAGTCAATTAATGTTTCTAAATAAATTTAAAAAAAAGTAGCTTTGTAAATATATCTTAGAACTATTTTTAAAATATATATATATATCAAATTTTATATAGTCTTAACAAAAACACAACACATTATTCATTTCGAGCATATATATTATTTTAAACTGCTCTTATTTTCATAATAACTTTCTAATTATAGTTCAAAACAGGATATTAAACATTTTTTATTGAATCAAGTGTTCATATAAATAACAAGACCAGAAGGAAAATTCTAAGTTATAGGCTAAGTGTTCCTACGCGAATCCAAGTTTATCGTTCTGTTTTTGAATATGTGCCAAAAAAAGGAAAAAAGAAGAAGAAGAAGAAGAAGAAGAAAAAGAGGAAAAAATAATCCAATATAGAAAAAAAAAGGAAACAAGATAATATTTCTTCTGAGAGAAAAGAAAAAAGAAAAAGAAGATCAAAAGCTACTTAATGTAAAGGTCGTCAGAAGGCTTTCTTGTTCTTTTTCTTTTGTTTTCATTTAATTGTAATAAAAAAAGAAGAAAAATAAAAGAGAAGTCAATAAGAAACTTACTGTGTTCTTCATTCAAGCCGTGTAATTTTAGTTTATTTGCTTCATGTTGTGCTTTCTTACGAAGTCGACAAGCCCTGAATAACAAATAATAAAAACTAAAAAAAAGAAACAAGAATTTTTTCCTGTCAAATACAAACCGACTAGCAATTTTATTTTTTTCTTTTTTAACTTCAGCAGTATCATTATTATTTGTTTGTTGATCAACATGATAAATTCCATGATAAACTGATTGTGTATTCGCATTTGTTTTGCCAACACATGCTGTTAAATCTCGTATTTGTTTTCCAAGTTGATAGAGTTTCACTGGATTTGGTGTTACATCATTTCCATCACCTTTTCGAAGTTTAGTAAATGTTTGACCTTTTGTTTGTGTTAATTTTATTTGATAAACTGGATCACTAAATTCTCGAAAAAGATGTGGATCACGTTCTTTTAAATAGAGTATTCGTTTTGTTTTCGGCCCTTTAGCTTGAACATTATATTGCCAAAAAAGTGATGAAGCATTTGGATGTGATTGTGATAACTTTGTATCAGAATCCTTATTATAAGTACTTGATACTGTTGTTGTGTCATCATCACTAGTTATATCATCATCTTCAATATCATCATCTTGCATATGATCAGAAGAATTTTGTTCTATATCCGACCAAAGATCAGGTTCACTTTGTTGTTCAATTGTCCCAGTTGGACTACTTGGATCATCTGAATAAAAATTTATTTTTATTTTCGTATTTTTACTTTTTTTGTTTTTGTTTAAAACTACCTTTTATTTCTTGAACGGGAAAGCCAACTAAAGATGATCTTTTTCGAGCAAGAACAGATGGAGGAGGAGGAGAAGTTGTAGTACCACCTGTTGGTTGATTAAGTGAATATAATGTGCAATTGGTTGTTTGTTGTGGTTGAAAACTAGCATCTGGTAAAAATCCTGTTTGATTTCGTGGATGAGGAATTGAGTAAAATGATGGTGAACCACCATAAGATGCTGATAAACTATTATTTAGACGAAGTTGTTGTTGATTTAATACTTCTGAAAATGAATTTGATGCTGGTCGTGTACAACCAACGAATGGCCATGCTGTATTTGATGATAGATCATTTGAAAGTGATGATGTTGATGAAGTTGTTGTTGTTGTAGTAGGTGTTGTTGCTATATTTGTTGATGATGTTCTATTTTGATAATACGGAGGATGTATATAAGAAGGTAATTTAAGACGATATGGATCGAATAGATGAGGATCTAAAGTAAATGAAAGTAAAAAAGATGACATGAAAATAAAAATATATTGACCTAATTTAGTTTGATGTTGTGTTGCTCCTTCATTCATACTTGATGAACGAAAACGTTTAACATCTGATAAACCATTATTTATTGGTAATTCAAATGGATATGATGTACCAAGAATTGATGTATTTTGTTGTTCTTGAACATATGGTGGTGGATGTAAACTATTTTTTGAATTAATTGTTACTGGAGATTGAACAAACGATTGAAGTAATGCTGATGAACTATTTGAATCTTGTGATGATGGTGAAAATGGATGATGATGTTGATTAATGCTTAATGTTGTAAATTTTGGACTTATACCCAACACCGAATAAGATGATGTTGTTGAATTTGATTGTGAATTATTATTATTATTATTATTATTAATGGGATATGATGTATGTGATGTTGATGTCATATCATAAATATTTGTTGGTTGACTATAATCTGTTGTTGATGAGGGGGATATTGGTGACACAACTGATGCTGTAGTAGTTGGAGCTGTTGATGGAGTTTCAAGTAAATCGGATATTGAATCAAGATCAAGTTCTAAATGTGCTCCAGATGAAAGAGTATCATCGAGTAAAATAACATCTTCACGTTCCTGTTTCATTATTTCGTCGATAGCATCACAAAATTCTTTATTTGAAGTTGGCTGTTCTAACCAACATGCCATTTGATTTTCTTTGATATCTAAAAATAAAATAATATATAGATATACCTACATGTATACATCTATTCTTTGTACTTTTTTTTTAATGTTTAGATGAAAATTTCAAAAGAAATTCTTATTAGGAAGTAATACTCCTGAAATCTCATTTATTTGACTGAATCCAATCCTTATTAATCTGAAAAATGAAGTTTTTTTTAAATATATATACAAAAATATCCATGTCGATGATGACGTTAGAAAATCTTATGTTCTGACATATAATCTAAAATAAGCTTAAAGTAATTCACTTGTCGTTTCCGTTTCTTTATAAACAAGTTAAGAATGAAGTAAAACAGACAACATGATAAAAAGCTTTGACATTCTTTTCTATTTAATATATAGACTCATCAGATTAGCAATCGAAGATTAAGAAAAAAAACTTAGAATTTTTATAATATACTTGAACATGAACTACTCATTTATATTTTGCTAGAAATATGTCGATTGATGGTTATTGTATTATTATCGACACTAATTATATAGGAAAGAACATGCAAGATCTATAAATTAACATGTAGCCTGTTTTTTTTTGTTCGTCCTTGTCAAGGTTTTTAATTGTATATCTTTAAATAAAGAAGAAAAAAAAAGACAAAATGAATCAAGAAGAAAAATATGTAAGGTGTAATTGTTTATATATAGTAACAAAAACTGTATATGACACATAGTCATTTCCTCATTACTTTTAGGCTTGCTTAAGGTAAAATACTAATAACAAAACTATGAAAAAGAACTGACCAATCGAAAAGTAATTCATCGGTATTGTTTTTCTTCTTCCTTTTTATAGTATATATATATATGTTTGAGTCTTTGAATCGTACGTAAACACGCGTGTAGTTGACGCCTAATGCATGAATATTTACTCTGAGTTGAGAAGAGGATGCGAAAATGTTGTGTTTGCAAGGAAAGAAAGAAGCAGGAAAAAAAGAAAAGAAAAAAAAAAAAAGAGGAGAGAAACTTGTTATTGTTTTTCTCACTATGTACTCATTGCATCATACTTCTCAAAGAATTTTCATATACCGGATTGCTTGAAAAAGAATGGAATAAAATAAGATTTATTTGATGCTTCATAAAAATAACATGCCGGTAGCTTGTTAGCGACAACTATTATTTATATATTTTAAACAAGTCATTAACAAACATCGCTTCTTCTCATCAGTAGTTAATTGTAGAAATCTCAACACGTGCTTTTGCACTAAACCAAAAAACATTCGAGGACAAACTACGAAACAAAAGTGAGAATACGCAGCTGACGACACTGAAATACAATAGTACATTTTGGACTGATTCGTTTTTTTTTTTCTTGTTAATAATCACTTCTGTATCTCTTTTTTTTACGATTTCTGACGCGTATCAAATACATGAAAAGGACAACGCGTACAAAAAAACAAAGATAATCACTAGTAATAACCACGAGGTTCGAAGAATAAACATATATAGGGAAATATTATATGCTTTACATACTGTCAGTATATATGTCCTATTAATACTGAAAAAAAAAGAACACTTTTGTCAGGCAAATTATGACTACAAATGTTACTATTTTCATCATAGTCATGAGTAAGATATGATTTACTCTACGACAGAAAGAAAGAGATACGATTCCTTAGAGGAAAAAAAAAACAAAAAACAGCGACATCATTGACCTTTTGTTTTCATGTGTCGGTGCATATCTGCCATATCTATTTGTTGACACGAAAAAAGGGTTTGCTGATGAATTCTTATTAATATAAAGAATGAGATAGGAAAAGCTGTAATTTGGCACGGTCTCTACAAGAGACAGAACACAACAATATTGTAAGTTGAAAGTGGGAAAAAGAAAAAAAAAACTATTCATGCAATCCGTGATTCTATCTTATTTGTTATTTTCTTGATCAATGACAAAATAATGGAGGACAACTTATATAAACGAGTAATGGCAACATATTTCTTTACTATTGGATAGTTATGGCTTGTCGTTACGCACGATGTTGATGTTAAATTATTCATAGCGCTCATTGGTAAGAATCATTTTTACCAACTCTCTAGAGTTTTTCTCTCTCTTTTTTTTTTTATATCTCATGAAATTTTTAATAATTTTAGATTATATTATTCATTCGATTTTTTTTCTGTGATTGGCAAGCCTTGAACAGAAATCAGCTAACGAGAAGTTTGTGTTGTTTTGCAAACAAAAAAAACTTGATCTTATGAACCCGAGCTCTGGCAATTTAGTATAAAACTTTAAAAAAAAAAAATTAATATTCTTATTCAAAATTATATTTTAGGGTTTGAATACCGTTGTTTCAACACTTGTTCAAAATCCTTCCATAACGTAAGTATTTAATATTATTTAATACAAAAGGAAAAAGAAACCTAAATTTCATTTCTTGTTTTTTTTTTAAAGACGATCACCATCAACAACTGCAACGATTGTTTCAAATATACCAAATACTTCATCACCTGTAAATCTATTTTCAAATTTATCTAGTGGTATAGTACCACCAAATAATACGAATACATCAACATTTAGCCAAGGGCAATCGACATCATCAGTAAGTTATATTTGATTATTATTTTGAAAATAGTTATGTATTTATTTATTTATTTATTTTCAAGCGCCTTAAAGTGGAGGATGCACTTAGTTATCTCGATAAAGTGAAGAACCAATTTGCGCTTCAACCGCAAGTATACAATCAATTTTTGGATATTATGAAAGAGTTTAAATCACAAAGGTATTTTTCATCAAAATAGAAATTTTTTGTTTTTTGTTTTTGAAAATTTATTTATCGTTCTTTAGTATTGATACTCAAGAAGTAATCAATCGTGTATCAACACTCTTTCATGGTCATCCAGATTTGATTGTTGGTTTTAACACTTTTTTACCTCCAGGTTATAAAATAGAAGTTAGCCATGATCATCCGTGTTATATTCAAGTAACACATCCATCATCACGAACCGAATCTATTGCTATTGGAAATAATAATTCAACATATAATTTAGCAATAACAACACCAACATCAACAACATATCATTCATCAACTATACGGCAAACATCAAATTTATTAAATGAAGATAATGAAGATGTACAAATTAAAAATGAAGTTCAACAACAATTAACTAATCCAACATCACAAGCAGTTAATGCATTAATATCAGCAGCTAGTGCACCACAAATTCCATATTTTGGTACAACAGGTGGCTTTAGTTTATCAACAAAAACAAATAAACAACAAATATCGAGTAATAATAATAATAATAATAATAATACGACAAATTCTAATGGACAACCAGTTGAATTTAATCATGCAATAAATTATGTCAATAAAATTAAAAATCGATTTCATCAGTAAGTTTCTTTGTTTTGTCATTCGTAAAATTTCATATATTTTTATTTTTTAGAAATCCTAATGTATATAAAACATTTCTTGAAATTCTTCATACATATCAAAAACAACAAAAAGATGCGAAAGAATCACCAGCAAGTAATGAATTAGATATTTCGCTAATTTTTGAAACAACATGTTAAACATATCCATACTATGAATAGAATACAAGAGAATGGTTTCGGAATCTACCAAAATTCGATGAAATCTAACAATACTTTCTGATAGAGCATTTAAAATTGATGATAGCTACTTGTGAATAATTATAGAGAAATTTGGTATTTCTCAATACTGGAAATAAACTAATAGTTAACCTAGTGTTTTATTGAGATTTTCTCTATCAAAGGGATGATTTAAAACTTCACTAGGGTGAAGCTGATCTTTGGAGGGTGCTACCTATGCAGCCCTCGCGTTTGGTCGCACATTGACTCTAATCGAAATCTCAGGAATTAGTACATGTATACTAAAAATTAGAAACTGTTTTTTACAATTCATCGAATGCAAAGCATGTGTCTCTAGAGTGATCAGAGCTGGTCGGGTTAGTTTAGGACTCAATCAGGGTTCGAAATTTTTCTAGTAAGTCGGGTCAACGAATTCTAGAAGTAATGGAAATTGCACTTCGACAATATGAACTTTGATTACTTCTGATATCTTTATTTGTATTTCATGCATTCTAACTGTGAAAAATTGCTTTTGATTTATGCCTATACGCATCATGTATGTTCTAATGAGCCATGAAATACTCTAAAAAGAGTTCGAACTAATAGTTTATTGCTGTTCAGATACTGTATTTTAACTGTGTTTCTATCAGTATGCCGTGATTTTCTTTGGTAACAATCGAAACGCTGAATTTCGATCTGAAATTTTGCATAGAGTCATATCTGAATAAGAATAGTTGGTAAAAACATGTTTTTCGTGTCACTGATATACAACGGCAAATCCAGATGTTCTTATTTCAAAACAGATGTAATCAAAAGAAAACTTGATACTTTCTTAATATGCTGTTTTCGATAAGACTTGTTTGTGTCTAAGGTTTCAAATAGAAATTTGACATCCAGTTTTTCTATTGTTTATGAAGCAGATTACGGCATCCGGCTAAAAAATACGGTTAAAGTACAGTATTCCAATAGCAATAAGCCATCAACCCGAACTCTTTCCAGTATATTCACAGCTCATTAGAACTCACATGATGCACATAATTTCCATACAAGAGCGATTTGACATTTAGAAATATACCATCGTGAGCAATGATTAATACAGAGAATCAATAGCCACTTACATTGTCTATACAGAAAAGGATCATCTTTGACATGATATTTCAAGAATTGGTAGCATGCTTGATTCATTATCTTTAAATTACGAAGAAAAAAAAAACTTGTCTTCTTTTTTTTTGTAATTAAATTAAATAGCTTCATTAACAACGTCGAATAATGGAGGAAATAATCAAACAACATTTCTTTCTGAAACAGAAGTTTATGCTAAAGTTGCACAATTATTTACTAATCATGAAGATCTTCTCTCAGAATTTAGTCAATTTTTACCCGATGCTACACAACAACCAACAGTAAATTTAAATAAAACAATAAAAAAAAAAAATCATTTATTTACTATTTTTTTTCTGCATAAAAGGAACGTATGAATTGTATTTCGGATATTTTATCATCATCAGATACTTCAACTACATCAATAAATTCAATTGTATCAAATACAACACCACGTTTAATTATAAATAATACAGTTTCATCATCAATAACAACACCATCAACATCTTCATCATCATTAACAACAACTTCACCAATACCATCACAGACTATTATATCATCAACAATAAATAAAGATGAAATATGTTATCCATCTTCACCAAAACATTCAACAATAATAACATCATCAATTAATACAAATAAACGATCTGTTTCATCATCGAAATTAACAGGAATAACAAAGAAAAAACGTATTACATTAACAAATAATACTCCAACAATATCATCTAGTATTAATGATACTAATATTCACAATAATACAACAGAACATAATAAAAGATTACCTTCAATAGATGAAATAGCATTTTTTGATAAAGTATTTTTATTCATAAGAATTTCTTTTTTTTTATTGTTGTTGATTTAATTTCTTAAGGTACAAAGAACTCTTCGTAGTCCATTAGTATTTGATAATTTTCTACGTTGTATTCTTCTTTATACAAAACGAATTATATCTCGTATTGAATTATTTGAACTTATACAATCATATCTTGGGTAAAAGATATTTATTAAAAAACAAACAAGAACAATATTATTATTTTGTTTTTCTAGTCATGTACCAGAATTATTAAAAACATTTCAAGAATTAATTAATTTACGTGAACCAGGTGAAGTTATTATTCCAAAAAGTATTTATGATCAAAATGATACTGATAGTATGATTAGTATTGGTAAGTTTTTTTCTTTATGAATTAAAAAAATTAAGTTGTTTTATATTGAACATTACATTTTATTTATAATCGAGCTATTTATATTTGAAGCCTTCGAAATTTTACTCGATTATACTTATCAATATGTAATATTATTTTTTATTGTATAGTCTAAGTCAAGTTATTTGGTTTCTCGGAAAATGAAAGAAAATTTTTCAAGTGTTTTTTTTTTGTTATTGAGTAAATTATATGGCTTGAAATGGATATGTTTCGTTCTTTTCGTGCATGGGAACATATATAGAAGACGTCAGATCGAAAAAAGTGATCGATTCCTTCCCACTACTAGACATTCAGTGTTAAAGGCCTTTTGCTGCTAGGATAGGCTCAATATCTTTTATAAAAAAGCTTTATCTGGAAGTTAAAAATGAGAGTAGAAGCATTTTCGAATGTTATTTAGAAGAAATACAATTAATGTCACTTTTATCAAATTTACATTTTGAAACGTGTAACACTAATGAAAATAATCAGAAAAATATTCACAATTTCCATAAGAAAAAACATACAGATGTTTACGTTAATTGAAATGAGACTTTTAAAAGCAGAGATCCTAATCTACTTTACCGGAAGAAAAAGTTTGGTGATGAAGTAGAAATGTATCACGAGAAGAAAAGATGCTGCATTGTGACTATCTTTAATGTTGAAAATGTTTAATTGACATATAACCTTAGTCACAGGAAGCAAAAGAAAAATTTTGAAAATTCTACTTTATCTAGTTCAAAGTTTTCCTACAGTTCATCTTCACTAGTAATGAAGAGTTCTACTTCTATTCATTTAAGAAAATGTTATTATTAGCTATTGAAGATATTGAAGAATAATGGTATTTGCACAAAAAAATGTGATGCACTGTTCAAATCTATCAATCTACTGGAACGAGAAAGATGTTTGAGTTTATCCAAGCCTTGCGACTCTACCATCGATGCTATATGGAATACTTTAAAAATACTATTAAAACTAGCTTAACATCAAAGATTTATGGAAAAAATGTAAGAAGCGTCTAGATCGTCCATATGTATTTGTTTTCTTTTGTGTCCTACGAGGGAAGTACCCCAACTGTCAAATCGCTTTCGAGTCGGGAGTGTGTGCATAATGTAGGTCCTAATGAGCTATGAATACCCTGAAAAGAGTTCGTGCTGCTAGCTTATTACTGCCAAGATAGTGCATTTTTACGGTGGTTTTAAATAGAAAGCCATGGTCACCCTCAGGAACACGAGGAAAACTGATTTTCGAATTTCGACTTGAAGCTTTCCACATAGATAGGCCTCAATGAGAATAGTTTACGGTGAAAGTTTAAAATCTTTTGATTGCTCTTAGTCTGAAATAAGAACATCGGAATTCGTCGATGTATATAGGCAATGTAACAGCACACTTTTATTATAGTTGTATCTTAGCATAGGAATAACCAAAAGATTTGAAACTTTCACAGTAAACTATTCTCATTGAGACCTATCTATGTGCAAAGTTTCAAGTCGAAATTCGAAAATCAGTTTTCCTTGTGTTCCTGAGGGTGATCATGGCTTTCTATTTAAAGCCACCGTAAAAATGCAATATCTCGGTAGTAATAAGCTAGCAGCACGAACCCTTTTCAGGGTATTCATAGCTCATTAGGACCTACATTATGCACACACTCCCGACTCGAAAACAATTTGACAGTTGGGGTACTTCCCTCGTTAGACTTTCTTTGTGGATATTCCAAGTTAAATGACCCGTTGTGACATAGTTAATTACAACTATAGTCTGATCAATTATAAGTACGAGTAAAAAATTTGATTTTTTTTTGTGTAATCTGCAGAGCAAAAATTAAGTTTTTAGTGAAACTTTTAGCTCATAGTAAATTAGTGACTATAGTACTAGGAGACACTAATCTCAGTGAAAACTTGAATTTCTTTCTTTGAAGATACAAGAAAAGAAAATCAAACGTTTTACTCAGACTTTTAATTGATCGGACTATAGTATCTTTGAACTAAAATTTTGAATATAGTTAAAAATTTTCCATGTTCTTTAGTTATAACCATCGAAGTATGAGTTTTCGAAAGTTTGGTTTTAGGTATGCACCTGTTCGGGTTACACTGGGCCTGGTGCGTGTCTATTTGTATTACATTAATGTTAAAATATTAAAAGACAATAATACTATTCATTGTCATATTATTCAATATATTTATCTTTATAGATAAGTGCCATTCTACAGAAGTATAATGATTCTATCTGAAAATTTAAAAAGAAATAAAACTCAAATTATTTCCGTGACATTTAATTATAAATTTGTTTTTTTAAATAATTTTTCATAATATTTAGATTATGGATCATGTTCACAATATGGTACTAGTTATCGATCTGTTCCACGTTCATATATTCCACCAACATGTAGTGGTCGAACACAATTATGTAAAGAAGTTCTTAATGATCATTGTGTATTATTTCCAACATTTACTGATGAATCATCATCAGTAGCAGCAAAAAAAAGTGTTTTTGAAGAACATATGTATAAAATTGAAGATGAACGTTTTGAACTTGATATTGTTATGGAAGTTAATTTAAGTGCCATACGAGCATTAGAAAGTGTACAATTACATATGAATTCATTGACATCAGAACAATTAAATAATTTTCAATTAGATGATCAATTAGGTGGACAATCAACATTTACACAAAGACAAGCTGTACAAAGAATTTATGGTGAACGTGCAAATGAAATAATTGATGGTTTAAAAAGAAATCCACGTGTTGCTGTTCCAATTGTTTTAAAACGGTTTGAAATTAAATAATAAAAACAACAAGAAATTTTAAAGAATTTTTTTTTTTTCGTTGGTTTGTTTATTTTAGTTTAAAATCTAAAGATGAAGAATGGCGTGAATCAAAAAAGAATTTTGAACGTTTTTGGAAAGAACAAAGTGAAAAATACTATCTTAAATCATTAGATTATATGGGAATTAATTGTAAAAATTCTGATGGACGAATTATTCGAAATCGTCATTTATTAAATGAAATTGAAAATATTAAAGAAGAAGTAAAAAATGAAATTCATGTCGTATGGTTTATTTTTCTTATTCATTTTCTTTTTTTAGCGTGATCAACAATTATCACCAAATAATAATCAACCACATCTTATATTTTGTTATGAAGATTTATCTATACTTGATGATGCTGCATCATTAATTATATTTCTTGTTAAACGTCAAATGACATTTACTAAAGAAGATAAACAAAATATTAAAAAAATTATTCATCAATTTTTACCAGATTTTCTTTTTGCACCACGTGGAGAATTAAGTGATGATGAAGAAGGTACATTTATATGTTATATAAAGTTTACAGATTGTAACTTTTAGTCTATCGTTAGAGGAAATTAAAACATGTTTCTTTCTGACAATTATTATTCGCGTCGCATGTTTGTTTATAGTACTTCTAGTAAATCAGTATTGTATTACTGATCAGAGAATGACTATTGGTATACAGAGGTAGACTGGCAGTTAGAGAGTAGCCAACTGTTTAAGGGACAAACTACCTCTGATTGATTGTCAGTATAACATCGATTTTTAGTCGCTATTTACGAATACTGGTGGTTTTTTATCTGATTCAAATCATATGCATAGTCAATGCACTTATCATTAGCGACTTCCATATAAAATCTTGAAGTAATCAATAAAAAGTAGAATATTTTCACATGATATTGGTCAAAGCTAAACGCAAGAAGGAAATGGCGGAGACTTCGGAATTGAAGTTGTGTAATATGCGGTCTCTCGCTCGACTATAAAAGAAAGATAATTATGATATACTTATTGTGATCATCGACATATTCTTGCTATTCTAACAAAAGCTACTTTGGTGAAAATTAGAGAGCAACATAAGCAAAATGTGTACACTCTATAATACATATACCCAATGACTGAACTCCTAACACATAGTGCCTCATTCAATTGAAAACTAAATTTAGAAATTTTTGATATCGAAACTATCGTATAAGATTAATTGCTTTCAATTTGCGGATCAATACATATCTAACGACAAAATGCGATTGATCTACAGTCTGACAATATATCCTTTTATCTATGTGTGTTAGTATTTTCATTCCCATGGAACATAGTTCTACCCATCAGTTATATTTCGCTAGAAAACTGATCATCTCATAGATATAAACAATTTTCAAGATAAGTTCAAACTAATTACCAATAATCATGAAATACATTTAGGTTTTGCTTTGATATGTTACTCTAAAAATTGAAATTCAGCAGGTAACGCAGGAACATCTACGAACAGTGATTAAAAATGAATTTTAATTGAAGATATGTAACAGAGATGGGATTGGTTTGGTTTCAAAATAAAACACGAATCGATTTCATCCTTGCTAATCATTCAATTTGAACGAAATCAACATGTTTTAGTTAGATCTAATTTCTCTTGTATATGAATTGAAAATAAGATTCTATCCTATTCGTAACTAACATTAAATTAACACCTTCAAATATTGAAATCAGTTATAATTTGTTTTTTTTTTCTATAGACGATGATGATGATGATGCTGAAAATGAAAATAATACTAAACGTGATAAAAAATCTCGACCAATTCGTTATACCGATACAAATCGACGACGTAATCTAGATCTTTCAACAACTAAATCACGACAAATGTCACAAGAATATCAAAAACCTGTAAGAAAAAAAAAATTTTCTATTCGTATCTATTTATATATCATATTTATTTATAATTAGGATGATATGTTTCATTTATTTTTTGTTAATGATAATTATTATTATTTTTTTCGTCTTCATCAATTATTATGTGAACGTTTATTAAAAATGTTTCAACAATCATTACGTTTAATTGAACAAGATAATGGTTCACAACGTAATCGATCACCATCGATAGCTTCTGTATTTCGTTTATCAAATCGTCGTAAGTTTATTTTTTCTTACGAAGAAAAAAAAAAGAAATCTTACTTTTTATTTATATCTAGCAAATATATCAGTTGAAGAATATTATTCAGTATTTCTTGATATGATACGTCATTTACTTGATGGTAATATGGATAGTTCATCGTATGAAGATTCACTACGTGAAATGTTTGGTATTCATGCATATATTGCATTTACAATGGATAAAATTATTCAAAATTGTGTTCGACAAGTATTTAAAAAAAAGAAAAAGAAAAATGGCTTTTCTGTTTTTTTTTTAATAGTAATTTTTCTTCTAGCTTCATGCTATTGTAACTGATGAATCATCAGATGCAATCATGCGTTTATATTCACGTACAAGTGGTACAGTAGGTCTTGTTGATAATCTTTATTCAATTGGACAACAAAATGCTGAAGCTATTTATCAACGTGAAATGGAACCATATGCTAATGGAAATCGTTTATTTCGTATTTGTTCAGTATGTCAAACATAAATTATAATTTATAGGATAATATATTTTATTGTTTATGTTTATTTAAGTTTAAAAATGATCGTCGAGTAACAACTTCATTAATTCTTATCGATTCATCAGATGATGAAGATGAAGAAAAAATATGTGAAAATGGAACAAATTATGTTGAATCATATTTACATAAGAATGAAGGTGATCATGATGAAACAAGTACAGCACATTTAAGAACAAAATTACGAAAAAAACCTCGATTTTTACTTCGGTATGATTAACAAGAGAATTCAAAAGGAATCAATCGTTTTTGAATTCGTACTAGAGATGTGTAGGACTAAGTTTCTTTGGTTTCAGTAATTGCAAATTTTTTAGATTCTGATCTAGAGAAAACTTTTTCAGTACTTTTTCGTAGCACATCTAAAAATAATTTTTTAATGCTCCTTGTTTCGATTTATTTAGTCAACGGCTTCCATTTTTTTAGACTGTCTCTCTTGAACTATTCTCTAATATATAAGATAATTTGCTTAAAACTCTAGAATATTTTTCTATGAACTTGAGTTGCGATTTCGACAAATTATTTTCTCGTGATCCCGCAAATCTTTGGTTTGAATTAAATGAGGCGTACCATAGTCAAATATGAAAATATCCAAAGGAGTGAATGCCCTTCGACATGTTTTCTAGAGGTATAGCCAATTCACGCGAATTTTTGATTATGACGCGGTATATATCAACAAATCGAATCATTGTATTTATAATCTAAACTTTGTTCTACAAATAGGTCTACTTATGACTAGAATATTTCATTTGTGAGACATTGGACTTCCAAAGACCACTTATGTCTGACGAAAGTAGTACAAATTTCAATTTTCATTTTTGGAAATCCAATATCTCGCGGAAGAAGCGTTTTAGTCGCAAGTAGATCTACCTGTGACCTAAAGTTTTAGCCGGATTATTATCATCCGGTTTGTTGTTACATACCGTGCCATGATCGAAAAAAAGCATAAAATGGTAGTAGCTCTAGAGAATTCAAAACGATTTATAAATAAAACAATACTATCATCAGGAAAAAATGATAAATTAAAATTTTATTTAATTTTTTTAACACTAGAAATCTTACAACATTAAATGATCAATCAACACCTGAAGTAATAACAATCAATAATGATTATTGTCTTATTGATGCAAAAACACTTAAACGTCGACCATTTCATCGTGCAGGTTTCTTTTTATATAAACCTTGTTCATTTCGTTCAACAAGACAAGTATGTTAAATTTTTGTTAAATAATAAAAGTCTTTCTTTTTATTTCTTTATTAATCATTTGTTTAGAATCATAAACGAATAACACTTGAACAATATAATCGTTTTAGAAAATTTTATCAAGATTGGTCATTAAAACATATATCCGATAATGATAATAATGATTCAATAAATGATCTTTGGCTTAAAGCACATCGATTTAATAATAATAATGATCAACAACCTTTAATTGTTCAATCAACTATTTCAAATGATGATAATGATCTTCTACAACCACCATATCATCATTATCAACGATATCATATTGTTGATACAGACAAATAAATAAATAAAAAAATCTATTTTTGTTTCTCGTTCAATCATATGTCTATACTTATTTTCTGTTTTACTTTCAGTCATTGTGTGTGTATTACAGACATATAAATGCTTCTATTTGATGTTCTATTTTGTTTTGTTTCTTGTCGTATATAACATATGTGTGTACAGGATGGATTATAGAAAACTATTCAAAAGAAACAAATCGTCAATATATACGATTCGTTAACAAATGTCATCTTTATTCTATTGTGTTTTTTGTTAAATTTTCTTTGTTTATTGAACGTGATCTTTATTCTTTGTATTTTATGATATAAATATATGGATGAGAACATAATAATTTCTTTTATTCCCTTTTATGAAATAAAGGGTCTTACGAAGAAAATTAGTTTGAAATATTTTCAATGTGTGTATAAGTCTGCCAGGCGGAAAAATGAGAACAATAAAAAGTATTAAAATATATAAAAAAAAAAAGAATAATGTTGATTTTTTGTTCATGTCAATTCTATGATGAATATTGAAGAGAAGCTTGACGACTCAAACTCATATATTCAGAATAAACAACAAAGGTCTTCTAGACGATCGGGACGAAATGAAACAATGGAACACAAACAAAAACGATTACGTTTTGATCGAGAAAGAAAAAGAAAATATGAAACGATTGAGCAAAGAGAATGTTGTTTGGAAACTATTCGTAGATGCATGGCCAAAAGACTTCCTAAAGAAACTGACGATGAATATTGCATCCGACTTCGATGAAATCATGAATGTACGGCTAATAGTTGTGCGAAGAAAAATTATAACAATAAATGCAAAATAAATAGTCAAGCAGACGAAAGTAAAATAGAACGACTGTCACGTTCCATTAAGGTTGATATTAGATTTTTAAAACGTTTGAAATTGAAAATAAATTTTAGAAGAATTCTTGCAAAGACAAAACACACCTTGGTATGGATGATTGTTTATGTAGCGATGATGAAATACAGATTAAACGTATAAAAGCTGAAGAAGAAAGAGCATCAATCACATCGATAGATGATAAAGTAAATCCATGTTGTGATAAACTGTAAACAAGTATAGATGATTTTCAATGGAAATAGATAAAAGATAACCATATGTTTAAATCAAATACAGAATGGTCGACAAAGATATCAAATAAAGTCAAAGACCGGTGCCTACACAATTTCATAAAAACCATATCTATGAATTCCTTGGAACATGAAACTTGTTGTATATGTTACTATAATACGTACAAAACTAATCTGATTGTATGCAAAATTAGTGACATCTCCAATCAATATTTGTTAGAGCCACATCCAGATCTCATAAACGGCATACCTGGATTTCGAATGAAGTCATCCTTATGTTCGAATATGCAAATAAATCCACCAGAAAGATATAATGGTGAGTAAGACAATATGTTTATCTAGATAAAATGAACAGATTCAATTCAGAAAATTATATACTTACTACAAGTTATATTCGTTACAACAATATATTATTATATCGACAAGGATTGAAAAGAAACAAAAATAAGCAGATTGATGAAACAATTGAAATGATAATTGACAAATGGTGTAACATGGATTTAAAGAAAAACAGAATCCCACGTTACTCTGCTAGTAACATAATGTGGATCGGTGATATTTCGGCAGAATTAAAAAATCTCACAATATTAGAATTACGGCTTACCGCAAGGTACCGACATAATAGTTGTATTATAAAATTGAAATCAATATTTCATGATTCCGTGAGTGCTCAATCAGCGCTCAAGGAAAATGTCATCACGTTTGCTCAATATTTATCTAAAATTGTATCAACATTACCTTTATCCATAACCGACTTATGTAGTGAGATCAAAGTTATCTTTGTTGGTGTTGAGCTAAAAGTTTGTAGTAAATTGTATTGCTTTTTATCAGTCGTTTTTTATTGTCAATATAGGCATAAAAACAGTATGATTTGCGAAAAATTCTTACTGTTCGAAGAGAAAAGGTCTTTGCTGCACTATTACGGTTGAAAAACCACAATCATTAATATCAAGACATTGTGAGTTAATACTTTGCTTCAAGATGATATAATTGACATTCTTGATGATTCATATAGCAAATCAGTTTGAAAAACGCCAATGATTTGTCAGAAGATGATGTGCCTGAGTCATTGTGAAGTACAATTTACCATTTGACAGATGTTAAGAACGCTGAAATCGAATGATCGAATTATGTTCCAGAAAATGGAATATATAACAAACACTTATTAAACAGATGTGCTAATTTTAATGTAACTTCTCTGATGACAAGCGGTGTTTTGGACATAAATTGTTCTGATATATCATCATGCGATATCAGAAATCATTTATCATCGCGAATGTGTTTGAATCAAGAAGGTATGATTGGCTTTATTCGGTTTCATAGATCGTGTATGTATTTATTAATGTATATTTGTGTGGCTAAAGCATTTCAGTGAAATCAAAGAAGCTTTCATGTAATAATGTTAAAGATCAAGTTTATGCAATAACCCGAGAAGCTAAATCTGTGAATGAATATGCCAATCCAACACATTTTATAGGTTTATATCAGGATCTTTTTCCATATGGATACAGCGCTATCGAAGATACAACGAGACCGATCAGTATTGGATATAAAGAACATGTTCAATATTTGTTGTTAATTAAAGATAAGAGATTTGAGACAAGTCATTCGTTTTTATATGTTGTTTTTAACATTTTACAGAAGCGAAATGCATGTTACAGTGCACGATTGATAGTATCAAGACCTTATTTCGTCAGTACGGCAGAAAAGATTGAGCGCTCTTACACAAAACGAAACACAGTTTGCATTAAAAAACATTGAAAGTAGAAGATATAAATCAGGTGAAAATGAACGTCTTGACACACTTCTTAAACAAATACATGCCGTTGGTGGCGATGTTGTGGGATCTCAACAGTCACGAGCACTACTTTCAGTCGAAATTCATTCATTTATAAAATAATATTGGTCTTCCAAGTATATTTATTACTATAAACCCGACTGATGTTCATCATCCTGTAAGTCAGTTAATCGCTGTTCCTTTCGATAATTGGGTGGTTAGATTGTTATGTATTTGGCGGGTGTAAACCTGAATTTGGATAAAATACTTGCTGATGAATACCCATCGAGATATGATCATGCACAACTGGTTGCAACACATCCAGTGGCTATTACAAAATTCTTTGATAAATTAATTCAAACAATCATCGATACTCTCAGTAAGAAAAAGTTGTTTTGTCTTACTCAAAGAATAATATTTAGTTGTCGGAGGTGTTCTGGGACCAGCTATTAGTTACTACGGTACAGTAGAAAATCAAGAACGCGAATCGCTTCATCCTCATGTGTTACTTTGGCTGAATCACAATATGACACCATCACAACTTAGATCAAGGATTAAAGATGAAAATTTCTGTAAAAATATAATTAGTTATCTTGAAAATATTATTAAAGAAGATTTAAGTTGGATTAATCCTGCTTTTGAGCATCTAATTTCAGTATCAAGTAAGATATTGATATAGTTACGTGGTATATTTGTACTATCGTACAAGTCTTAGATAAATCAATAACAAAAACCTTGAATGCAGCATGTTTAACGACGCCCAGCCCAAAAATGTTTAATTTTGACTATCATTTTCAGTGAGATATGAGTCAACTGGTTATGAAAAATAACATTCACAAGTATTCTTCAACTTGTTATAAATATTCGAAATCGACGATGAAAAATCTGATTTGCCGAATGCGAATGCCGAGACATATTTATGAACGATCAAGTATTGATCCTGAAAATTGATTGATAACTATGAGTAGGCTATACAACAGAGCAAAGTAATTATTTTGTGATCTTGTATTACATATAGAACGCTTGCATCCATTGATTAATAATTATAACGAATATATAATTTCCGCATGTAGATGTTATATAGATATTAAATATATATATGGACTGGTTCTGATGCGAAGGCGTTGGTCTATTACGTGAGTAGTTTATGTATGATATCTGCTTTAGTTGTGCGTATTTTAAGATCACGTATTACATAACTAAATCGAGTTTATCACTTTATGATATGGTTTTATTAATTCATAAGGGTTACCTGTCTGCAAAAAAGTACGATAATGATATTGATAACAGTAATATTGTTGAGAAATCACGCAAGTTTATTCTACGTTGCTATAATATGATTGCATCCCAACAAGAATTATCTGGCATTCAAGTGATAATGCATATCATGGGATGGCCCGATCATTATACTTCACGCAAATTCAGTAAAGTATGTTTGATTAGTGTTGAGAGATATCTACAGAAATGCCTGGATGATGCATGAATGAAAGAAAAGGAAACCCATGTACGATTAACATGTAAGATTAGGTTTTCTATTAAATAACATTAATATCTATAACTTATAAAGGTGATATGGAATCAACAATATTCGGATCAGTTAGTAATTGCATTGAAGATAAAGAAAATACAAAACATAATTTATCGGATGAAGATAAAGGTGAGCAAGAATACTTTTATAGTGGAAAAATGTGATGAACAAAGAGATTATGCATTAGTAAACATTCGAATTGATTGTCAACATCGAGGAATGGCATTGAATCATATTTGTTTATATGAATATGTAAGTCAAATCTATAAGACGAAGATAGAATCAGCTGATCTTCAGTATTTAAACAAATCTAATAATTCCTAACAAAGACAGGTATAATGATTAATCTTTTTGATATCATTTACTAAATTATATCATTAGAATTCTGTTGGAGGTCCATTGAACAAATGATATATGTTTGACAATGATCATCCACAAGTACAATCTCATTTGAAACTGTATTGGAGTACTCCTCGAATTCCAGTTTTCGTTGGTCCGCAAATACTTCGTAGTGAAAGAAATGATACATGTGAACAATATTGTCGAGCCATTCTAACACTATTTCGACCATGGCATACTTTTGATGACTTATGTCATATTCATCAAACGTGGAACGATGCATTATTGCAATATGAGAAAAATTTTACTGAAGAATCGAAGCACATTATTTAGAATGTAGAATTATTACATGAATGTAAAAGTAATCGAGACGAGCATTTGCTACAAGTTATTGTTGATGAAGGAAAAATTGACTGTGATGAAATGAAACATCAACAAACAAATTTCGTGGAAGAATTCTATCCTGATTTAGATGTCAACAATAATTTGCTGCATTTGATTGATTTGCAAGATGAAATGAATGATGATCATCAGAATAGCATTGGGCTCAACTAAAGCAGAAGATCTTTATATTGAAAATACAATAAACAGCGTAGTGGAAACTCAACGATTCGTGCCATTATCAAAAGAAAAAGGAAATATTGATCTCAACGTTGAAAATGGTTTTAACCTGATTACTAATAGAGAAGACTTATCGAAGTCATATTTTATTCAAGCCACGGAAACAGATGTTCTTCCCAACTCAAAATGGCAGCAAATTATTAAGGAAGCAAAACTTAAAGTGAGAGAAGCTATATTGAATGGTGTTGAGAACTTAGATATTGTAAATATTAGTATTTCAAAATCTCTTGAAGATAATGCATCAACATCCATCAATATGGAAATTAATCACATGAAAAAGTTCGACGAAAAACGTTAGTGTAAAAGTAATAGGAAAGCTTAGTGTGAATCGTTGTCCTCTAGAAATGTCACATGATTTTAAACTCAATGATGAGCAACATCGAGCTTTCATGATCATTACCAGTCATTTGAATGGAAGGAGTCATTTAAAAGAAGGTTCAATTCCATACTTGTAATTCTATAGATTTTTTTTTTCCTTTAATCCTAGGCAATTCTCAAAAACAATTGCTTATGTGTATTCTTAGTGCTGAAGGCACTGGCAAATCACAGGTTATCCTTGTAGTGACTAAATATTTCTTCATTACAAATCGCAGGTGAGAATTTCTAGAGTTATATGAACTATTATATTAGTATGATTTAATAGTAAGAAGCTTCGAAAATTAGCTTCAACATCAATAGCTGTATCAATTATTGGTGGATTGACATTGCGTTCATTTTTGACTAGGAGAACCAAGGGCTCAAAAAATCGAAGAGATAGTCAAAGTCGAACCAATATCAAAGCTATAGAAGATGATTGGCTTCATATGGAATACCTCTTTATCGATGTAAGCTGGATAATCATTGATTACCACCTTCGTTATAGAGTACTATAGGAGATGTCTGTGGTTGGTTTACATATGTTATCTCAATTACAAACACTTCTAATGATTGCTAAACATACGGATGCATCTGTGCCATTCAGAAATATTAATGTGATGTTTTCAGGTGACTTTTTACAATTTGCACCTGTACGTAATATGGCTCTCTACAGTGATGTAATTCCGCCAATAACTGACACAAATGATTCCAAAAAACAAATTAAAGACAAGAATACTCAACGTCAGATTCAATATCGAGTTGAAAGAGCGTTATGGACACACGTGAATACTGTCATAACATTAACAAGACAAATGCGAGTTGAGGATCCGGATTTTCTTGCAATTCAAAATCATATTCATTTCGGTAATGGTACAGTCGAAGATCATAAAAAACTTTGTACACGTATCGTTAGTCCTCTCAATGATTTAAAAAAATTGAATGATATGGAACGGAAAAAAAGCTGTCATGCTTGTGTGTCGCAATTATTTAAGAACGAGATTAAACAATGTCTGTAATTTGCATGGCTGAGGAAATAGTTGAATAACCCATTGTCTGTGTAGCAAGGGATACGATATATGGAGAATCCGTAAGTAAACACAAATTTATTAAGCATTTATTGAAACTATCCGATAACAAAATAAAAGGATTGCCTAGCTATCTTCCATTAGTTCAAGGTTTGGTTGGTATTTTCCCAATGGTTTTATATTTATTTTAAGAGTAATATTAGGCATGGAAGTGATTTTGACCGACTATATTACAACCTAACTTTATCTTGCTAATGGGATGACCGACATTTGTCACAAACTAATTTACAAAAACAATGACGTTGATTATTTTGTTATACAAAATCATGGTTTCCCCAGTGGAGAAAAATACGTTACCGATCCTATATTTGCATTAATTGAAATTCCAGATATAAAGATTAATATTAATCTTTGAGAATTTATCAATGAAAATCATTCCAATCGCTGCTACAAGCAAGACTTTTAATGCCGATATAAGCTGTAAGTTATATCATGAAAGAAAAGAAAATAATACTGTAATAGTTTTATATATTTTAGCTCGATTGTCAAATACATTCCTGAAATTGAAAAGAAAGAAATCAATCATTCCAGTGAAACGTGTTCAATTACGTTTTGTATCGGTATTCGCATTTGCCACCCATCAATGTCAAGGTAAAACTTTTGATAGAATTCTTATCGATCTAATATTTTCACCAGAACGTAGAAGAAACGAAGTAGCACTTCCATATGTACCAATATCACGTTGTAAGTGGCTTGTTGATCTAGTCTTTTTGCGTGATTTTCCATTATTATCCATTCAAATAAAACCTACTCAAGAACAATTATCTGAACTTGTTCGTTTAAATACTATTAATGATATTACTAAAGATTTGTTTATTGATTATAATAGTCAATTTTGTAAAATACCAAATGTGGATGTGGTTGGGGTGTGGGTGTGTGGGGTGGGTATGAATAAAGTGAGCATCAACACCCACCATCCCTCCCATCCATCCCCCACACCGACACCCTCCTTCCCATCCATCCCCCACACCCACACCCTCCCTCCCATCCATCCTCCACACCCACACCCTCCCTCCCTCCGGCCTACCCACTCACACCCTCCTCCCCTTTACAGACGTAACAGACATCTTAGTAGTGGCTCATCACAGACGAGACAGACACCCTTAGCAACGCTTTCTCTCCGTCACAGACCGTGACTGACACCTGAGTTCTCCCCGTTCAAAATGACAGCAGCCCCGCCGTATTTCACATTTTAATCCCGCATGAATTGCGCTAAAAACTTTTATGTAAGGTGAATACTATGTTCGAAATAAATATTAAAAAACGCTCAAAAGCAAGGGAAAAACAGCTGATTCTATGATTTCAAGAGTCCATTGATTCCAAATGAAATTTACATACTTCCAATGACTCGAACGCTACAGAATCAGCTGTTTCTCCCTTGATCTGATGGCTATATACATTTGACAAAGAAACTATTGGTATTGAAATGACAACAATTTCTTGAAAGTCGTTGCAACACATGCATCGGTCAGAGATGTTCATGACGGCGCGGTAACGATAGTTTTTTTAAATAATTATTGAGGCAGCGACGCGATAGCGTTAGGTTTTTTTTGGAGAACAATGCAAAAAATGCAGGAATTCGAACAGAAATTCATTGTTCGCAAGTGCAAAACTATGGAATTCGACGAATCTTATCGATTGGTAACAACAGTTCTAGTTCTGAACAGTCACAGATCGTAAAATTCACAACATTATTGCAATAACCATTGCGGCAGTGTCGCGGTAGGGTTTCTGTTTTTATCACCGCGGCGCAGTAGCGGCGCGTTAGCTTTTTTTCTTTGATTGTCGTAGCGCGGCAGCGGTCAGTTTTTAACCGCGATGGACATCTCTGGCATCGGTTATCTAGCTGCTGTGTACCATCTATTGGTATTATCCACACGGCAATGTTTCTCTGTACGCGTACGCATTTCTTCGAATAAAAAACAAACTGACTCTATTCCCATTTAGGCCATTAATATTCAACAATAAAAAAACTGTATTTACTATGTGTTTTCGATATATCTGAGGCTCTTCCATATTTCTTGATAATTAGGATTTTTTTCAGTAAAAATATCATTTTTAAAATAAGAAAAAAAATTACTTTAAAAAATGTAACAAAAGATTTCATAGGATATTTTTCCACAGTAATAATACAAATTTTTATTCGCTTAAAATAAGAATATAGAATTTGCTTTTTAATAATCAATGAAATAATCTCACAGACTAAGCAAAGCTTTGATTATTATTATCATTATTTAATTCGTTTTAAGATATGTATGAAGTTTATAGAAGCAAAATGAAAACATTCCGATGTTATTATTTGAAGGGATATTTGACGGAGGGTGGTGTTGGTGTGAGTCTGGATGCGTCATAAAGATATTAGCCATCCACACGCACCTACACCGTCAAGCTATTTTGATATAAGTGCTTATATTAAAATAGACCAAAAGAATAATGGGAAATAACATTATAGAAACACATCAAACAACGAATCATTTGCCTGACGATGACCGATGTGTAAGGACGAAAATTCGCAATTTTCTTGTTTTTGTTATTTGTAACGTTTCAATGAAAAGAATAAAATGATTTTTACAGTAGCTCTACACTTCATTTTCTCAAAATTAAATGCTACTGCTCGAAAAACTGGTTGGGGTGGGTGTGGGTGTTGATATTCACTTTATTCACAGTCACACCCCAAAGTATCTTTTTTTTTCCACAAGATGAAGCATTTAAATTAACTCCAAATAATAGTTTGAATAACCAATCAAGTTCTTTATAAATATCAAAATTTCATCGATGAACTCTGAGTGAAGAGTTTTTGAAAAACCGCATACGATAGTTTTCAGATCCCGAAAGACTGTAAAAATTAGTTGATAAGTACCATTTGATAGTATACAAAACCCTGAACAAAATGAGAAACAATTGCATGTCTTACGAACTTTTCTTGAAAAATTGTAACCATTACAAAAAACAAAAAAATGAAGAACTTAACATGGCTATGATGAATTTTGCTTTGTAATACTTATAACGTTTTTTGGTGAAAATAATAAGCAATACGGTGATCTTTCAAAACACTATTTGGATTTGGGTTATAGGTTAGGTATCATAGACAAACAAATCAAAAATACGTTGGCCTTACATTTCTGAACTGTACAATATACTGGTGCACATTAGTCTAGAGTAGATGTATTTTTGATCTTTGTTCTCGATGGGCATAGCTAGAAAGAATCTGAAAAAACATTGAAGTAGCTACAAATGCTTTCTATCAGGATTTTCGAACTCAAAAACTCTAATAAATTTTCTTACATGCAAATGTCTGGATAAGAAAGATCCCTGTAACCAATTTTTCGGCATCTACTCGAAGCTTTACAGAAATGACTTTATTTGATGGAACAATATGAGATGTTTCGGCTCTCTTCATGACCATCTTTCATCGAACTGTATTCAATTTATAGACGGTCATAAAGTGTCAACGACCGCGAAACCAATGAAATCTTGCATGAAAACAAAAGAAAAAACCCTTCTTGGATTTTCTATTAATTGAATGTCATTCGATGAAGGAACATCATGAAGAGAGCAGAGACATTTCGCTTGGCTCAGAATTACTTGTTCTATCCAATAAAACCATTTCCAACAAACTTCAAATGAATGCTAGAAAATTGGTTTTGGAAATGTTGGTTTTTCAGATACCCTGATGCAAGATAATTTATTAGATTGTTTTAGATCCACAAGACCAGATAGAGAATCCATTCAACTATTAAAATATTTTTTCAGATATTTCTTGGCTATAATCATAGGAAAGAAAACTGAAGAATACGACTGGTGTAAACTTTTATGTGTGACTATAGTTTATGTTAATAACAATTATGTTTAGGTTATCTAAATATTTCGAAACACTGTAAATAGTAATCTGTACAAATTTAATTGTAAAAGCATATTACATTATTAAAAAGAAAGGACAAATTTTTCTATGACTTTTAAATGATGGAATTTTATGAAAAAAACAACATAATGACTAATACAATGAATCATATTTTTATTATAACTTTTCTAGATAACAGAAGACGTTAGTTTACTGTTTTGCATCGAGTCTAATCTGTTATTGGCAATGACAACATATAGTGATAATCAACGAAAGCATAGCAACATTTCTTTATCACATTGCCAACGATAACGGTGTCTACTCTAATGATTTATAAACGCTTTAGCAGCTCGACTATTTTTATTAGATTGATATATCAATTATAAATAGAATGGCGTATCATTCTATCTAGATAAGTTTTATAATTCAAATATTTAAATCATCTATATATAGTTGACATTATTGATAAGCTTATTACGACTGTTTTTTCAACAGGAGTCATGTACCACGAGTAAAAAAGCCGCCTGACACATGTTCCAAAGGATGATAATAAAGAATAAATGCTTGATTCTATATTTAGTTAAATACTTAGATTTAGAAACTGAAGAAAATTTATTTATTATCTATCGCTATTTTCATACAACTAGAAAAACAAATTTTAAAGTGTTGACATTCTGGTTGTATGTCAGATACACATAATGAAGTTAACAAAATCTCGATATGATATGAAACGGTTGTTTTTTTCTGTACATTGTGATAATATAGTTAATCATCGAACAAATGTTCATAATCATATAGACTTTAATCAATTTTTTTAGATCAACTACTTCATAAATATAAACTTGTTGTTGGTGTTAATTATTGAGTACGTCTTTTCCTTCAACAACCAGAATACTGTCAAGATGACTTTGTAATGTGACATTTATTCAAGATTAATTAAGTGACACTGAAGCTGTACAGATTCATGATAGTCTGTGATGACCTAAACATGGTTGTTTTTATCGAACATAAGCATTAGGACATAATTCAAAACATACACAAAAAGATAAATGATCGAAAATTCGAGATGATATTAATTTCTTACTTACCCCTGAAGTGCCATAAACTATTCAGAATCATAATCCATCAACATGGGAACAATTAGGTTATCCTCATTTATTAGATGAATTTGTCACATACAATACATTCATCTTTTTGTTTATATGTATTCTTGTCCTAGTGTTAGTCTATACAAAAACAACAATAATAATAGAATATTCGAAAGATGATAAAGTGAAAAGATTATCCAATAGCATACTTTTTTGTTAATTTAGCTAAATTTATCAATGAAAAATCTTTAGTCTTTATGTTATTTTCGATAATTTTTATTAAATATCAACAAAATTATATTATGTTTTCTTTTTCTATTCAAAAAAAAAAAAAGAAACAAAAGTTATCGATAGAAAAAAAATTACAAAAATACAAATTTATTGTAAGTAGATGCTTATTTTTCTTGCTTAACTTGGATCACTATTGACAATAACATCCATCGGAATCGGTTGAGATTTTGTGCTTAATCTATCAAATGTCAAAAACCATGCACGTATTTTTTCGAGAAAAACAAATGTTAATATTGTATGTGGACCTAATCTTATGTAAAGAGCTAACCATCCATTTTGTAATGCTTTCCATCCTTCAGCATGTACAGTTTTCTTAAAACAATCTATAACACCATAATAAACTGTTTGTCGTCCACTTGATTGATATATACGTGTTGAAATAACATCAAATGGATTCATCATAGTAACTGTAAATAACGATGATATGAAACTTGCAAATAGATGAGCTGGAAAACCATCACGTAAATTTAATTTTTTTATTGAAAATTCTTTTAATTTATCATATGTTGTTAATTGAGTAGCTGAACCGAGAATAACACGTGGTAAAGCAGCTGTTACACCATAAAATAACCCAAAAAAACCTTTATGATGAAAAATTTTTTTTAAACAATCGAATGTATTTTTATAATGATGTTCTTCAGCAGCATGAAAATAATTAGATTGAGCTTGAAGACGATTTTTAGCAAGATAACTAAACAAAAATCAACTAGTATTTTACAGATCTTAATTTTTAAAAGAATTATTTACAGTGGTGAACTGACTGTTACACCTATTACACCGGACATAGCACCAGAGACAACTTTATTTAAAGTACTGTGTTCTTTACATTTAGTTATATCTCTTATTATATGTTGAATAGGTTCGAAAAGTCCTAAACGTAATCCATTCATAATAATTTGTATTCCAATAGCTGGGCCAAGACCTGCCTGAAGCGCTCTAAATCCTTCTTGTCGAATGATTTTTTTATAAGCATCGAATATATTAGCATATTGCTTTTTTGTACTCGAACCACTTCGTGTGGATGCTTCACCATCAAGTTGCATTCGAGTTTTGATTGTTTCAGGCATGTTCGTAAAAAAAACCGCACCAGTAGCTGCTAACGATCCACTGGCAACGGATGCCCATGTTCGAAGTTTTGGTTTAGATTGTTGATTTTTCACATTCATAAGAAAAAAACGAATAAAAATAGAAAATTTTATTTAACTATAATACTATTTCTTTATTTAATATGCATCTGAAATTTAGAAAAATACATATATATATATATATAGATAGATAGATAGATATTCGATTGTATCATTATTCTTAGAAAAAAATTTTGATCACAATAGTCATTGAACACTATGAATAGTCAGGAATAAAATTGAGTGAAAAAAAAGTTTAAAAAAACAAAAAAAAAATACGTAGCTTTTTAAAATATCACCGCATGCTCAATATTTTAATTATGAAAAGAACCGGAAATAATTTCTAATGATTAAACATTGATCTTTCAACAGCTTCAGCAATCATTGTGTCTTCGTCTTGTTCATAATTGACATATGTTTCTAAAAATCATATTAATCATAGAAATTAATAAATAAAACATTTTCTTATTTTACCATAATTAAAACGATGACGACCTAAAATATGTTGATAAACATTCGTCGAGACTCTTTCTCTATCACCCCATGGCATTGTCGCACAAATTGGACTATATATAGATAAAATTTCACATTTAAAAAGAAACAGTTATTTAATATGATGGAAAAAAAGTTTAACAGCAACGTTTTTTTTGTTATATAATGTTAAGTGCCTGGCTCAAACTCAGATAACAATTTTAATAATTGATGGAATTTTTCATTTAATATATTCTGTATATAATGGCAAGGTTTATGGCATTTAGTGAGTTTTTGATAAGTTTCATTTTTTTGTGACAGTATCAATTTTTTCACGGGAACGCTTTAGAAAATGCAACGACTCTTCATTTTGTCCTTATTGTAATGATATTATTAAAAATAGTTCCGACAGAGTCTTCTGAGACCTAAAAACTACCATGCCCGGTTTTTTAGAAACCTTGCCATTATATATGGAATGCATTAGATAGAAAACGTCATTAGTTATTACAATCACTAATTGGATTGAATTTTAGCTAATTGCTTAAGATTATAGCAAAAAACAATCAAAAACATGTTAGTATTAAAATCTTTTCCACTTTGTACAAATTTCTTTTAATTACCAAACTCGACGTGGATCATCATCTAAATGATTTTCTTCTATATGTTCACAAAGATGTTCCACAGTAAAACTACGAATAAAATCAAATCAAATGAAAAACAAAATATATTTTCTATCATTATACTTTGCTGTCGGACAATAAGGACATTGAAATGTTGAACGATTTTCTCCAGCTCGTGCTTTTTGTAATGCTTCAGCTTGTGGTTGTGATAGTTTTTTAAAAAAATCTGTGGTAAAAATTTTTTTAATTTCTTCAACGCCTACATTTGGCTTTGATGGTGGCGTACAGTTCTCAAGATGTTTTCGTAAATTACATAACATAAATGGCTTCGAACAATGAGGGCATAATCCTTCAAGCGTTTTTAAATCAACTTCTAGATCTCGACAATCTGAATATCCGAAAGATTCTGTTCGACATATAGCACAAACAAAACATTGATTGGTTTCATGAAATTTTGGTCTATAAATAAGTGATCCATAAGTCGGTGTAGGTGGTGCTGGAATTAGTGGTGTATCTGATGATGATGGTGTTGATGGTGGTTTTCTTAGACCACTTAAACATGATTGACAATACGAATGTAAACAAGAAAGACTGACAGGATTTTCAAATATTTCACGACCTATGAATTAAATTATTTGATTTAGTGCTTTGATCAATAACGAACCAAGAAAATGATTATCTCTTGCTTTATAATTTACATAGAATATTGGAACAAGAGTAATTCTTAAATTTCAAATGAATGTTACTAATAATAATTGTTTTTATAATCTTCTTGATTGAAGAACAAAAAAATAATTTCTTATTCCAATCGAAACAAGATACAATCCATAGTGTCTCATTGTGACCTTTAATGGGCTCATTATGCATTAGTAATTGATAAAGTAGTTGCACTATAGACAGAAACTATTTGTTGACATTGCACAGACTCTCTGTCAAAATAGTTTATATATTATTGTCATAAGAGATCGATATGGTTTTAATATACAAGAGCTAATATATCTTGAAAATAAACCTCTTAGAAGAGAATAAGTCAACAAGAATATTCTTAGTAAGTATGAAAATATCTTTTTGTTTGTGTTTGGTTAAAAAATTATCAGTTTTTTTTGTTGTCAAACTTACAAATACTACAAGTGAAATCTCCCAATTCGATAGTTGCTGATGCCATATCGTTCGATAATCTAACAGAAATTCCAAAGGAATCGATCTGAAATACGATAGTTGAAATAAAAATAACTTCTATATTATTGTTAAAAGTATTGACTGTTGGAAAAACAGCACTTGTAAAAGCATCGAAGTTTTTTTTTTGTCTTTCTTTCTCTTCCTCTGTTTATTTATTTGCATATGACGTTTGATTTTTTTTTCCAACATGCAGTTCTTATTCAACTTCTATGCTTAAGAAAAACAAATTCTTTTCATCCTTGTTTTATTTATTGCTGAGCAGCCATAATGATAATAAAAAAGAAGAAGAAGAAGAAGAAATAAATCAAAGAAAAACGGATACGAGAAGAAGTTAGAAGGATAGTAGAGTGCGCCAAAAAGAAAACCTTTTATTATATTGATCAAGGATAAAAGAAAGAAGGTTGAACAACACACATATTAGCTTGATTTGCTAGTTAATGATGATGATGGAACAAAAAAAAAGAAAGAAAATATTTATTCATCTCGATATTCAAATGGTTCAGGTGGAGGTGGTTCTGGTAAGTCTTCTTCTTTCGTTGGTCCACCAGCTGAAATAAATAAATGAAATAATAATTTAGAAAAGTAAATAATAAATTTATTCTATTAATTTTTGTTAACCTTTAGCTAATTCAACTAATGTTTCTGGTTCATTTGTTTGTGTATCTTTAACAAGAATAATACCAGCATGTGTTATATCTTTAATTGGTTGATATCGTGAACCTTTCGGTAATGAAAGTAAACGTTGCTGTAAAACAAAACAATCGATTATAGTTAATTATCTATATATTTGACAAGAAAGATAACATACTTGAGCTTTCACTACTCGTGTTGGATTGTGAAGTATTTCCGAATCAGGCTCCTTTTCTTTTTTGTTAGATAGACCTGTTGAATCATCTTTTTTTTCTATTGGTGTCACCTTGTCCTTGTCATCAATATCTTTCTTTGATTTAGTATCATCATCAATAGAAGTAGTAGGTTTTTTTTCTTCCGAATCCTGAATATAGTTATATATATATATATATATTATTAATATCGAATAGAATGTTAAATTAAAGATTTATTTACTGTTTCCATTGCTGTAGTTTCATCAGTTTTTTCACCTTTCTTCTCAAGGTCACGTTTTTTTTGTTTGGCTGTTATTGAAAGTACAGCTGTTTCAACTTTTTCTTTTTTTTCTTCTTTTTTATCCACAAGTGCTGGTGGATATGCAAATACAGACGGTGGAGCATTTGATATGTAATCCACATTTGGCATCTAGAATATAATTGAAAAAGAAAAGAACATGTTTTTTCTTCATTGAAATTAGATGAATATATCATTTACTTTAAGATCTTGATTAAGTGTTACTAAACATGTTGGTGAAAATGCCAATGAAAGAAAAAGACTGAATGGAAACCAATACCAAAATTGAGTAAAAACAAGTAATCCAACAACAGACATTGTATCTGTTTGACCACTACGTGTTAATAATGATACAGTAACATTTCGACCACCTAGAATAATTATTTTCTAATATAAAAAAAAAAACAAGAAACTAGTAAGTTAATTTGTTACAAACCAGCATCAAGAATTCCATGAGCTAAAATGGCACCAAATTTTGCCATTATATCATCATGTTTATCACTAATTACTTTCATATAATGTTCACGAAACATTTTTACCTAGATAATTAAGAAAATAATAAAATAAAAATTTTTATACAAAAAAAAAAAATTTGCTACAAACTTTTGGACAAGTTGCTTCCGTATGTTGAATACAAATAAGTGCTGATGCTATTAAAACACCTTGTCGAACATAATTCACAGCATCATTTAACATTGGTTCGAGTACAGCAATAGCTTCCTATCATTGTATAAAATTATATTAAAATCAATATAGACAAAAAGCAATAATAGTTTCTACCCTATTGCCTGTACCAGCACAAGCTAAACCAAGTGCCATTGCAGCACCACATCGCACATGTGGATTGTACGATTCAGCTAATAGATTAACCACTGAAGGAAATTGTTCAGGCGTACTAAATATAATTAAGTATTTAGAATTATTATTGCTATTATCGTTGCTGTCACACAACAACGAAGAAAATGGGTGTCACAGCTGCATATTATAGACTGATGAGTCGACAAAAGCTCGTATGACTCTATTATTTCTTTTCTTGTCTCAAGCTACTAACACATCATATTAATAAGCAAATTGCTACCAGTGGAAAAGAATAAGAGCATCAAGAAAAACAACTAAACTTCTTATGCCAATCAATAAACAGTAGTAAAAAAATAAATCACTATAAATAAAAGACTAATCATCTTCTGTCATTTGAAATATGACAAGTCCAATGGACAAACGTTCTTTCTCTCTCTCATAACGATTAAAATCAGATGATTGTATCGTATCACGGGAAATTGCGCTGGACTAGATTTGTAAGATTATATAACATGTAATTTGTAGAGAGGAAGGCAACAGTAGTGTCAAAATGATCGTGAATCAAACGAGAGAAAATGATGTTTGCTGGTTTAAGATTCTCTTTTTTTTTTATTTTTAAATAGACAAAACATTTTCTTTTTGTTTCTTCTAGATTGAAATCTCATTGTGCATATATCAAATTCTTGTTCTTTAAAATGAAGAAGGTACTGAAAAGTATATGTCGTTGCGTTTCTTTTCGATTTGTCAATTAGAATTGATCGATCAATCGATCTTTTTTGCGCCTTGCTCTTTTTCCTCTCATTTTTCATTTTTTTTTTTCTTTTGCCTATTAGATGCTTCATTAGTTCGAGAGCAAGTGAAAGCTGTAGCAATGAATGTGTGCAAGCGCACATACAAATCTTATCTTGTCATGATGTCTCAATTACTTTAAGAGAACACAAGTAATTTGAAGGATGCAATAAGGAGGGTTACTATTCGACGTAACTACTATTATAACTAGTGCTTTCTTCCAATGATCAACGACTTTTGTTTTTTATTTTTTCGAAGATTCTATTCTTGTTTGTCTTTTCAGCCTTTGTTGTTGACAGAAACACCCCGTATAATGGCAATCTTCTATATTGGTTGATTCTATTAATTCAGTTCGGACGATGGTTATCAAAATAAGTGTGACGTTGGTAAATATTTCTATATGCATTTAGGTAGAAGTGGGAAAAAAATAAGGAAACCAATAATCGAGCACTTCAACAAAGAGTTTGTTTGTGCACTTCTATAGGAATAGATGATTAATCAAAAAAAAACGATCTTTCCTTGATACGACCAACATAGTTCTTTTTCGCTGTATGTGTGTGTCGCTCTCTCTCTCTTTCCGGTTTTCTATATGCAGAGAGAAAAGCGATAGCAGCAACAATAATAGTGTATTTTTTTTTGTATCTCCTGTCTCTCTCTCTCTCTCTCTTTTGCACGAGCGCTCTGTCTGTGTCCCTTTTTCTTCAGATCTTTGCTACATTCTATTCTTTCTACTGCTACGCAATCGGAGTGGCAAAGCATACGAAGATTTTTAAACACGAATGACTTTCGATGCACGCAAATGTCTCGTCCGACGCCGTTGCCGCCGACGAGGACACAACTTCTGTTGTTTTTATTCATAATAGTGGCCTCATTTTTTCGGCAACTCAACGGCACTCAAATACAATACTTATAATTTCTTATTGTTGGCCAGCACTACTTCTGTCATTTTTTTCCATTATCGGTATTATTGGTAATTTACTTGTTTGTCTAGCAATAGCAACTGAACGACGTTTACAAAATCGTACAAATTGGTTTCTTTTCTCATTAGCACTTGCTGACATGCTCGTTTCGGGTCTTGTCATTCCATTAGCTGTTGTTAAAGAATTTACAGGTAAAGAAAAAACGAAAAAAGCAAATTCGAATTAAAATTTAAAAGACAAACAGGAAAAACAAAAAGTATTTCTATTTATTTTGACTTAGGTTTTTGGATATTAGGTCCAGCTTTGTGCGATTTATGGATATTTTTGGATGTTTGTTCGTGTACATCATCAATTATGCATATAGTTGTTATTTCAATTGATCGTTATTTAGCAATAAATGATCCATTAAATACTCGTAATCGACAACAAAAATGTAAAATTCTTGTATTGATTATACTTGTTTGGTTAATTGCAATTTTATTATCATCTCCAATGATTGTGCTTGGTGCAATTAATCCATATAATATTTTTATTGATGGACAATGTTTAATAAATAATCAATTTTTTGTTATCTATGGTAGTGTTGTTTCATTTGTCATCCCATTGATTATAGTTATTATTATGTATACACTAACGGTACGTCGTTTAAAAGAACAAATACGACAGTGTCAAACACAACTTGCTCAAGAACAATTAGCTCGTGCAGCTAGTTTAGTTGCTAAACCATTTTTAAGACGACATATACCAACACGAGATACTGCTAGTGCAGCTGCCATTGCTAATACTAATTCACAATGGACACCATTATCAATTAGAGTATTAAAACGTACACGTTTACGGCGACCTCAAACAAGTTTAGAATTAAGCGAAGAAAGTGCAGATAATACAAGTTTACAACAACAAAGACAACAACAACTACAACAAGAACAATGTGATCAAGAATCTCAAATTGAAGAAAAACCAATTGTGTTACAAGATCTTCCATCACAAGCACCAATAAAATCTTCACCACATATTGAATATGCTTGTCCAACAAATCCATTTTATCAATTAAAATGTACCTGTAATCATCAACAAGAACAACAACAGCAACAACAACAACAACCACAACCACAATTAGAAACTGTTTTTGAACCTGAATCACGTTTAAATTGTTTAAAATATTTTTGTAATCGTACAAATACTAGTCCTTCTCCACGTTTACGTCGACATTGTTCTCCTAAACCACATCCAATGTCAACAGAATCAAATCAATGTTTAACATCTTCAAGTCGTTCGACATCTCGTAGAACTGCAAGAAGAAATTGGAATCGTTCAACAATAACACCAAGTCCTAGTATGTCACGTACAAAATCTTCAGCTGTACGTAATGAACAAAAAGCAGTTAAAGTACTTGGTGTTGTTTTTGTTATATTTGTCGTAGCATGGTTTCCATTTTGTATTATGAATTTATTACAAGGAGTTTGTAAACGATGTTCAGTTAATCCAAATATTTTAAATGGTTTTGTTTGGCTTGGTTATGTTTCATCAACAATTAATCCACTTGTTTACACAATATTTAATCGTAATTTTCGTTTAAAATTTATTGCTCTACTTAGATGTCATTGTTTATATTCAACAAGACGACATAGACATTTTGCATATTATCCAAGTTATTCATCATCATATCGATCACGTCTTCAAGGAAGAAATGGTTTAACAAAAAATGATCTTGGTCGTATGGATACATTTTATGAACAACAAGAATTAAAATTATTACATACAATACCACAACAATTATAAATTTTTTATAAACATTTCCAGTTTCTTTTTTTTAGAAGTGTATATTCTTTAAGAAAAACAAAAAAACAAACATCTGTGGACAATATTTATATTGTTTTTTTTTTCTTGTTTTTTTTTTCTTCTTTCTATTTCACTTTTATCAATGGTATAGAATAACAAAACACGACTAGATGACAAAACAGAAACAAAAAGAAAAACTATTTTTTTTAAATTGTTTATATGATTAAAAAAAATAATAAACTTAATTCATCTTTTAATTATGATGCAATACGCACCGACAAAATAAACAAATAAATGTAAGTCTCATTCAAGATTAGTTACATCTGATGATCATATACTTAGTTTTTTGACAAGAATATAATAAACACGATAAACAAAGAAAAAAAAAAGATCATCAGAGTTTATTAATCTCGCACAGCAGGCTACTTAGATATTGATAAGAGTACAAGAAAACAGAAATCCATGTATTTTGAACAGCTGATTCAGTTACTTAAGAATTAATAAAAAAAATTCATTTTTGATAGAATATTCACTATAGGCATATGTTTTTTTTTTGCAATGAAAAACATGCCTTTCATCTGTTTTGTTTAAGTAGCCGTATGCATAACGAAATAAAACTGAAATGTCTCATATTACTGTTATTTCATTTGCATTTCAACTCAAATTAACCGAAGCAAAGGTCTCTAATAGAAGACTATATAAGATTAATATATATATTCATGACATATCGTCATATATGTTGTATGTTACTTTACAATTTGCTTGTTTTTCTTTTAGACAACAAGATCCACATACAAAAGACAGAAACAGTTGCCTCTTATTTTGCCCATCCGTCGGTAACCTTTACGTTCTTTACCCTTCATAATGATGGCGACAGTACATTACTAATAACTTTTGCTTGTCGATAGACAGCGAACTACTGTTTCTGCTGTTGATATTAGTAACTATACAAAAATTGATCACATATTATCCCCGGAAGCACATTCGTATGTATTCTCTAATATTCTTATTCTACGATACTTTGTATAATTCATCATCATCATCATCATCATCAAACGAGTTTTATGTGTGTTAAAGCACAAATACCATGTTATAACAAGTAGACCAGTAGTAAATCATGCAAACAGCAAATCAATAATACAACGTTAATGTGCAGATATTATATTTCGGTACAATTCCCTTGAAGCATGTTTCTAATACAAACACATTTTGATGCATTCGACATATATTTTTCTAACTAATTTTGTATGCGATATGCATGCATGTTCTTCAAAAATCTCATGAGAATGTTTTCTTTTTCTTATCTTCTTCTTTTTGCTATGCATTATCGGCAAAAAAAAAAACTAAAATTAGTCTAATTGAAACTGACGAAACACGAATGATCAAACAAACATATTATTATATCGGTTAAATTTTCATGGACATCTATATAATTTGATTGATAGGAAGAAAAAAAATAACAATTGTTAACAGTCAAGTTCAACCGAAAATTAATTCTCTTGAGGCAATTATTATTCCTATGTTTAAAGATGTTCATTTGGGAATATTTAGAAGAATTTCTTTTCTTTATTGTTTTTCAATGGTGAATAAATATTGAAGTCTTAATAGAATCAACATATTAAAAGCTCATTACTTAAAAAGAACTTAAGCGTAGGAAATAAAAAAGTTAAATGAAGTTTTGTTTTTTTTCGTTTCTAGCAATTGTATTTCATAAAATTGGACAAAAGGATCACGAACCTATAGTCTTTATGTCTTTTTAAACCTTGTTTAGTATGAAAAAAAAAAGAGATTGAATGATTAGGACAATACGAAACATCAACATATGCAATGAGATATATTTTTTCAACTTTATTTTGATTTAGTATAGAAAAAAAGAATAGAAAAATCATATTGATTTAGATATAGAGTTCATAGATTTTATAAAATTGAGTTTGAAATAGATAACACACAAATTTTTGTACAATTCTGTGATATTTTGTACTTGATATCATTATAATTCAATGTCAAAGTACAATAAACACCAGATTCGAAATTAATTCAACACAGTGAGTCTTTTAGAATCACAAATTATTTTTTTGGAACTAATGCTGAATATGATATTTATTTTACTCTGATATTGAACTATAATGATATGAAGTACTAAATATCACAGTAGATTTGAGAAGTTTGTGTGTTCTATGACATTAAAATAATGTGAATAAAACGCAAGAGTTGATTTTGTATGTTACGATCGACAAAAGCTAATAAAATAGGACACTCATGAAGGAAGGTTCTCAAATGATAATTTTTTTTAAACTGGAACTATATCCAATGAATAGGATCTAGTGAGTAAGTAAATACCCATCGAGTGATTCGGCTGTTGAATCTTTATTGCTAATTTATGGATTTCTCCTGTAGTAACCTAGTTTTCAAGTAAAATTATCCTTTTGAATTTTGATCAGCAACTTCACTTACATGATGGCACGGATTTGACTAGTTTACACAAAAAAAATTTGAAGCTTTCCTACAATCTAATCTAATCGGTACTTTTATGTAGACAAAATTGCAGGTCTAAATTTCAATAATATGTTTTTGGTTGAAAACTAGGATCCTATAAGAAAAATCCACTCAACATATGAAATCTCAGTAATAAAAACCCAGCAGTTTGAACCATTATAGGATATTTACCTACTCACTAGATATTATTGACTGAATATAGTTCCAGCTGGAAAGCAATTTATCACTGGGAGACTTTTTCTCATTAGTATTGTGTATTGTCATAAAAAAACAGATTGACTTATGAAGATGTTTAGAAGTATGTGCTTTAGACATGTAGAGATATTTATTTTAGACACAATTTGTTTAACTCTATAAATTCTACATGTAATCCAAGCATATTATTCTATTTTGATTTTCATAATAAATCAAAATGAAATATCTCATTACATTGTGATAAAGTCATATTGATAATTGTTACTTTTTCTAGTTATTCAAGGTTCTTTTTTCTATTGAACAAGTGTCACAATTGATGTGAAATTCATATCAGTTCATCTAGATGTATTTAACATTACATTAATGAAGGAAAAAGAAGTTATTCAAATTGTTCTCTTTCTCTCTCTCTCGGCACTTTATAATACATATATAATTATATTTCTAATAAATATGAATGAAAATAAAACTGTAACACTTACCGAAACATAAGAAAACCAAGTGATTCAACAGCTGAACGACGAACATCATCATTTACATCACTAACCTATATAACGAAAGAGATTTGTTTTGTCAGTCAATATTTTCTTTTCCTTGAAAACTTACAGCGACATGAAGAAGTTTGCGTACAGCTGCATTATTACCCGTACCACAATATGCCATAGCAACAGTATACATAGCTGAACGACGTAATATTGGATCTTTGTCACGTTGAAGTTGTTCGATAAGTGCATCAGCTTCTTCTAAACGACCATATTGAACAAGTGCAATACCAATAGCTAAACCATGTAAAATCTTTTCATGTTGTGTTTCTTGAGCATACTAAAAATAAATAAATTTTATAATTGATTTTTAGGTATTTTATATTTCAACATACTTGAACCATATCTTCAATAGCTTGAGCTGAACCAGTACCTAACATAACAAGACCCATAGCTAAACCAGCTGCTTCACCAGCTACAGCATCTTCAAGTAATAAGTTTGTTTTTAATAATTCATAGACATCACTACGTGCTGTGCCCATTGCAGCTAAACCTAAGCCAAGACAAGCACCGTGACGAACCGTCTGAAAAAAGAAATTAAATTAAATATTTATTCCGAAATATTTACATTAAAAAAAATTCTACATACATCCGTTTGTGTTGAATTTGATCGTAATTGATTAATGAGATAATCAATAATATCTCCACCATGATTTGCATGAATAAGACCAAGTGCATATAAACCACCACCTTCAGCAAATGGTGAATTACCTGTTGAATCTTTTGGTAAATAAGCACTCATTAAATTAAGTGCTTCTTTTATATGACCCTTGTGAATAACACCAAGACTTGCCGCAGCTGTAAATTTAGCCCAATTAGTAGCTCGAGCAAGCCATTCAAGATTATCTCTAAATAGACATTAATATTAATTGTTTATATAGAAAAATAATCTTATTAAATATATACCTAAAAAATTGATCGCTTGTTGTTCCTGATAACATATAACCATTGGCAATAACCGTAGCTGTATGACATACTGAATTTCGTACAGCATCCTATTGAATAATAATTATAAAAGAATAAAAGATATTGATCATATCCTTACTTTAATTTGTTTAAGAATTAATAAATCAGCATGATTATTTTTAATTAAAAATTGCATATGTACACCAATAGTTATTTCACCACTAAGAATACTTAATAATTTTTCAATGCGTTCTTGTAATTGTTTTTCTTCTTGAGACTTAAATAAAAATAAAAATATTATATAATATCAAATAAAAATAATCGACATACTAAATTATTGACTTTATCTTTATGTTCTTGTTGTAAAGATTGTTTATCTTTAGATGGTGTTGATTCTTCTACTGATTGTCTACTAGTTTCACCCTGATTTGTTTCCATAGATTCACTACCAGTAGTTCTATTTATTTTATTGAAAAAAAATTTTTTTTTTTCTTTTTTATTTTAGAAAAAAAAAGAACAAACTTACCCTTGTTGTTCATCTTTAATTATTTCTTGTTGTTTATCAAACATAATTGGAATTGGTGCTTGAACACGTAAAGCATCTTGAATTTTATTTAAAAATTGTTGTGTTGCACTTTCATATAAATCAAAACCAATTTGATATGCCATAAGCATTTGATCAGTTGTACCACGGACAAGTGTTTGTAAAATATCAGCTACTTGATCAGGATCATCAAGAAAGATTAAACACTAATTGAACATGAAAAACTATATATATATTAAAAAAAAAGGACAACAGAAGAATTTTTCTACCTGACAAACATTAATAAAATCAGGTACTTGTAAATTAAGATAAAGACGAACAAGTGTACGTAAAACAACTGTACGAAATTTTCGATTTTGTAATAATTGCATGGTAATTTTAAATGCATATGTAAGCATTTCAGTCGAATTATTCTAAAATCCCTCAAAAAAACTTGTTTGATAAATACCGAGTAGAAGAATAATCATACCGTTTCTTTAATAGCCTTTTCAAATATATCTATTCGACGTGTTTCAAGTGCAATACCAATAGCCTAAAAATCATAGAAAAAATTGATATTAAAATATTTCTTTATCAGACATTTCAGATAACTCACGACTTGCCCCTGGCAAATTGATGGTCACTAATTTGCATAGCTGTTATGCATGTTATAGCGGTTAATGTATGATGAATTTCTATGTGAGCCGTTTCAAACGAAAAATATTCTTTGATTCTGAATACATCTCAAGTTTGAATATCTATCTTAAAAAGATGAATCGTTGATGTGTTAATCAATACTATCAAGTACACGAAATAATTGCCATTTTTTTTATGTTTTGTGCGTATGCATATTCGTGAATGGATCACATTAAGTTGAAATCATGACCAGAGAGAGATCTCAAAAATTATTCATTCCGATAAAAATTTCAGCCTTTTAAATAAATCTTATAGTTAAGGAAGTCACCACTGAAATCGTGATTTTCAATAGAATGATGATTTTGACAAAAATATCTCCTGAACAACAGGAGCTATCTGGATGACTGAAACTTTTACTAGGATGAGTACTCTTTGAAATCTTTGTCTAGTTAAAATTTAAACTTCTGAACTTGATTTATTTACGAAAAACGACAATTCTTTCGTGTACTCGGTAGTATTGATTAATTCATGAATGGTTCCATCCATTTAAGCTTATCTTTTCAAGGTAAATTTCGAAATCTAAGATGTATTCACACTGAAAATTTCAACTTAACCGACTGTATTTGTGGTTGGATATAGCTGTCAAAAAAATAATATGCCATTTTTGCGTTAGCGACCTTAAGGAAAAACCTATATATCTCGAGAATGAAATAAGATTTTTTTTTTTTTTTGGAACGAATTGCTGAGAAATTTACGAAATATTTGCCGTTACAACATATAAAAAAACCTAATCAAATCGACCACCATCAATTAAGCAAGGTTAATCGGGACTTACTTTGAATAGCTCTAATATCAATTATGAAATACCTGTTTATATTTTTTATCATCGAAACATCGTTGAAACATTCGATTAACAATATCTTCAAGTCTTTGATCTATTTGTACTTGAGCAGTACCATCTGATTGAAATTTTTCTACTTGTAATTTAGTATATTTATCAATACAATGAGCTAAAAAAAGAGAATCAGAAAATTTTTTTTTCTTACAAAAACAAAGAAAACAAAATTTTAAAAAATAAACAAACCAATAATTGTTTCAACATATTCAGTTTTATCATTAACATCAAATAAACGTCCAGCTCCAAGTGCATATGTAAGAGCATTATCAAGTGAACCCAAATGATAATAAACTTTTGATGAAACAAGTGCAGCTAATTCTCGATGTTTAAAATTTTCATCTTCATAAAGTGATTCACTAAATGATAAAAAAAAAACAAAACAAAACAAATGAATAAAAATAAAATCAAAATTATTTATATTATAAATATGTACACTTTAGAAATTGAATCACTAATTTCTGGCCAGAAAACATCAACAATAGCATTCAATCGATGTAGAGCATAGACTGGACCTTTTTCAGTATTTTCATCCAATAATGATAAAATACCACCTACACAAAACAAAGAGAAAAAAAAATTTGTATATCATAAAATTCCAAGAACAACTGAAAAAAAAACAGGAAGTGTTTATTTTTTTATTAGTACCAGCAGAAGTAATTGATAACTGCATTTGTTCAATTGTTGGGCAATAGTATTTTTAAAAAAATCTGAAATATAAATAATAAATATATTATTATGTTTGTTTTCTGATAATTCAACTAGATTATTATTGAATAATTGATTTATTCTATCGAGTATGTAGTTTGAAAATTTCACGAGACGACACTATTATCTCGAATATTCCTTATGATGAGTCAATATATAGAAGATTGTTAGCCAATCTATTATTATTGTAATATATAGGAAGTGAGATTTATACATTTAGCGCTACATTCGCCAATAAAAAAAACAATAACTCGAAGATTTCCAACATAGATTGTAATTATCAGAAAATGGTCTTAGTAATGACAAAGAAATCAAGAAAATTATTGTCTGATCAAAAATATTGTTTAATTGATAGAAAATATATATGTACTATCGAAAGTTTGGATTAAATAATGAAGTCTAACAAAAAACACATAATAAAATGAAATTTTAACAATGAGTCAGTCAACCAAACAACTTAGTAGAGTCAACAATATGCCGGAGTCAATCATAAATATAACCTCCATCGTCGACAGATGTTGCTATATGACGATGACACGATTATGATTAACAGAAACGTATTGAAAGAAATAGAAAAGTTTGCATGATTGTTTGAAGTTTGTCATTCATGAATAGATATAATTTTCTCTGCACATTTTTTTCTCAAGAAAAATATGTTCAGATTTGTACCAGATTGTTTCATCTGCATAGTGATCAAGATTTCTTTTTTTAAGTTTTAAAGATTTCCCGGTAATTTATCGGGTTTCAGTAAAACTACCACCATTTATTGGTTTATTGACAAATATCGTAATAGATGATCTAGAATATGTAAAAAAAAGCTAAAATTAGTTGAATGAACCTGTACTATTTATCAATATATCTGAGTCATAGAATCAATGTGAATCATCCTGCTGTCGGAGCATGTCGAGTTCAACATCTTCGGATCCGAATCCGATCGAACGGTACAATGATACTCTCAATCAAGTTTTCTTATCTGAATTGGTTACTCGCACTGAAGGTACAAGATATTTTTTTCAGGTTTTTTTGTAGTCAGTGACTGACGTTTCCTACATATTTCGCTGACGGCTAGAATCCATCGGATCCGAAACTAGTCTGATGGGTTCAACTTGAGCTACACCGTTATGAAGCGAGACATGTTTATCTCTTATCTATATCTTTATCTAATCTTTTACAAGAAGTACCTTTTAATTTTACCATAGATAGACGACAAACAAATGGAAAGCGAACTTGGATTTGATCGAATAATTTTAGCATAATAATTTTATCGATGTTGATTTCTTTTATATATGGTACTTCTGATTAAAAGAAAGAATTTATTAACAATAGTACAATTGGCAAGAAAAATATGATTTTGCAGTTATTTTGTCATGGAACATTATTTGGATTCACAGAAAACACTATCTCTGACAAATGTTCATAATTACATCTGATATCTGAGTTTATGAATACACATTAAGTTGCTTCTATAATTGATGTGTTAACATGTGAATGATATCTTTGCAATGCTAATGTCTAACTTAAATTACAAATATTTTACAAACATTTATAATTAACTTGACCACAGTTAAAATCGGGATCGGTCCGTTTTTCTTAATTTCTATAGCTTTAAAGACCCAAATATATGGACTTGAATGTCTTCAATTGCTAAATTTCTAGTCATCACCAAAATCTTAGCTTTGAATAGTAGGCCCACAGATTTTTATCTTACCCTAAGAGACTTAGATCATGCTGAATGGTTTTGATATGACTACGAAATGTTAGTCAATCATCAAGAGTTAGATTGTATCTAAAGTAGAAATTTTTCATTTATCTTTTCTATACAAAAACATGAGTAAAAATTTCGTTCTATTTAGAAAGTTATGGTAGTCACTAGGACCATGCAACTGTAAACAGATTTAGATATTAAGAAACTTAAATATATGCAGTCTAGTATAAAATCATACTTTGCAGTTCATTTTATCTTCTTAACGACAGGAGTAGTCTCATACGAATTGAGAACCGTTATCATTATTAATGCTTGTAAAGAAATCTTATCTTTACTGGAGAAAGTCAGGCACAAAACAAACCATATATGTGATTCAATGTCAGTTGTTGTAAATTACTAGATGAAACATTTTGAACGAGTTCTTTCTTTGATTTTTGTATTAGCGTACATCGCATGTGATAGACTAAAATAAAACTTGTTACTCTATTCAAAATTCTAAGAATTATATGAGTTTCATATTGTATGCTTTGGCGAAACTGTACTAATAGATTTTTCTTGAAAGAACTCGTTGGTTAATTGATATATGCAATGGATCAGTTTTTCGTCGGTTAAGTCAAGAATGTCAACCGACTGATGCGATCTAAAAGAATTCTATCGATTCCAAGTATGATGATAACAATTAAAGCTAAACTGCTTTCCCGTAGACACCATTGTATATATAATAGGATAGAAAAACGTCTCATACTTCATTCTATATCTTGTCATAATACATAGATATGTGTTATTAATATATAAAGCATTAAATATTGTTATACACTTTGATGATAATCAAGTATTGATGTTTATCTTCTATAACCTATTGTCATTAAATGGATGGTACAGAAATAGATCCTGATCTGAAAATAAATAATGCGATTTTTTTTTCTTGTAGACACATACATAAACTAAAAGTGTTTGATCCTTCGATGTTTTTTTTTTGATGTCTTGTTTATACTCTTAAGTATATGGACTTCATCTGACGTTACCATATGGACTTTTAACCCATAGTACAAAAACTATTCTCATTCTGTTGAGATGCTTTATATCTATTTAGTTAACTAAAACAAGATGGTAAGCATATGTCACCATATAACAGTGTTATGCAATTTGCTTGTTATATTCATAGTGATTTTCTTATGTCCACACAACTAGATAATTCAACTAAGAATAATAGCCAATTCAACGTATGAATTGAATTCAGTTGAATTAGCTGTTTTTGAATTGAGTGATATAGATGTGATCTAGAGAAATACGATGCATTATATTATGCAAATGGACACATTAAGAAATGAATATGTTACTCATGACACAAATTGATAGAAATATATATTTGCTATAATAAAAACAAAGGCAGATAAAATAAATATGCACATCATGTAAATACTCAAACCAACTACCAATAACATTATACGAATATAAAAATTAAATATTAAACTGCAAGTAATGTTTCAGACACTTCTAGACAAGACACTTAATGAGATCTGACAAAAATGGAAATTAATCACGATACTTAATTTTCTGACACTTTGTTCTATAAATTTTGTTCTTTCACTACAATTAATAGATATGTTATTTTGAAGTAGAATTGAGTTGCTCAATTTTGCATTTCAGGTCAACGGTTGCAATTTAGTTATTATTCATCAAATAATTATTGATAAAATAAAAGGTTACATTAATATAGTTATTGTTCTTTCAATTATGAATTTCATTCTTACTCTATATTTAGATATATTTGTTATTTAAGCATAATAATCCTCTTGATGAACAATTGGTCTCAACGAAATTTTTTTTGTATGAGCAATAATAGGTTTTTTGCGTGTTGACGTATCGTGAATAGAATACAAAGGTTTTTTTTTTAAACAATTGACTCTTGTACCATTAATCATTTACTTATAACTGTCATGTAGTGTTCGATATTGTTTTGCGACTGAAGTTTTATATGACTTCTTCGAGTTGTATTTACATTTTTGAATCAGGAATGATTCATTGATGAATAGAAATATTTTTTGACAATGAGTTCATAGGATGAAAATTTCAGTGCTTTTTGATGACCTACTTTTTCTGAAAAAGATGACAATTTTCGATGAATGACAAACAGTCAATGTTTTTCCTCTCTTTTAAATTTCAAAACTACTTCTTTCTAATTCAGTGTAAAAAGATAAATCTAGGAAGTCATCTATAGATGACTTCCTAGGTTCATCTTGTCACGCTGAATATGAAAGAAACAGTTTGAAATTTGAAGGAGAGGAAGCAATAAATAACTTACTATTCTTAGAAAATCGTCGCCTTTCGCAAAAAAAAAGTAGGTCATCACAAAAAACTGAAATTTGTACCGTAAAAACTCAGTGCAAAAAAATGACAACACATATTTTGTTGAACAGCTTGTCACACCATACCGAACTATATATAGAAAAATGTCTATTTTAATTTTGTATTTCCAGCATCTTATTTAATTTTTATTATAGGATATTTTCTGTTCTTTTATCTTACTTAGTAGTCTTTGTAAATAACTATATACCATTTTATAGATTCAATTGTAGCCTTACAGAGATCAACATACTATTTTAAAGAGTTGTTTTCTTCTTTATAATCAGATCATACTAAACATGTTGAAATCGAAATATACAGATTATTGCAATTATAAAGAATGTTGAAAATGTCATACGTTTGTTCGTTTTTATCATGTGTTGGAGAAAAACTACAAGATTTAGACAAAGAGTACTTCTTTTTAATTAGAGATTCACATAATAATAAAAAATTACAGTAAGTAAGATGTTCTACTTTTATGATTCTATACTTTTTTAAAGTTTGTTTTTAGAAACATGCTACTTTGTGTTACGTTCCTCTATTTAATATTCATAATTTTTCAATATTTGTACTTTGTAATGTTGCCGGTTTTATCAATTTCAATATTTACTTCGTGTTCATATTCCCATGAAATTAACAACATCAACGTGCAATATTAACGATAACCTTGAACAAGGTGACAGAGTACACAATAATGAAAAAAAAAACACAAATACGTCATAGAGAAAAACGATTATTTATTAAAAGAATTTAATTGTCTCTAATATGAAATATTTTGTATTTCAAACGATGTCTCTTCAGCATACGTAGCCATATGTTGCCACTTGACCGAAATTAAAAAGACATTTATAGAATAAATACCCAGTGTATAAATTAAATAGGTTAGCAAAATACATTACATTGTTCAAATTTTCGAAGACTTTTTTCAAAAAAAAATCAACTCTCTAATCTTGGTTTAAAATAACAAAACAAGAAAAATCAATAGATAGTAACTAGAGATGCGTAATTCTTGAACTATAGTTTTACAAATGAAATTTTTATCTTTTTAAGAACCTATTGTCCTGTCAAATGTGTATAATACTTTTCCTCAGTTTTAATTACTTTATTCTAAGGTATTATTAGATTTCATCGAATCTTAAAAATAAAGTTTTAAAATCGGTCGAAATTTATAATGTTTACGACAAAATTCAACCAATTCACCAATCTTTCATTTTTTACTATCCAATGAAGTCAACCGGCAGCATCAGATAAAGAATTCATAGATGGTTCGAGCTAATATGAATCTATACTTAGTCCATATATTCGTACACTATTTTTGACTTGAACTTCCAGGTATTGCTTGGCATTAATGCATCCATATCCAAAAGCAAAATATTTTCATTATGCAAACCTACGAGTTTCCTTTCATGATTCATTCGAGCAGTGAATAATTTTGAATACTTCTCTCTCTCTACGATGTTGTTATTTAAACTCATCAATTTCGACTAAATCTGAAACTCTGATTTTTTGTTTAGACACAGCAAAATATAATAATAGTTTGGGGTAAAATCAAATCTGCGCAAGATTATTATAAACAGTTGACAAAAAAAATGGATTCTCAATATTAAAAAAAAAAATGTCATGTTGGAAAACAACAGTTCATAATGAATCGGTGTGTGTGCTGTAAAAAGGCCGAAAGGAAAAATATTAAAAGCTTCAACTAACAAGGCATTCATTATTTTCTGACACAATATTAATATTGTAACATGAATCGTACACAAGTCAAGATATTGAAAAAAACAAAAATAACTAGTAGTGTTATTTTTTTTCCGTTTAGCAACTGTAAATGATAAATCGTCTGAATATTTCATTGTGTTTTTAAGGCTATCATAATATGGTTCACCAAGATTTTCTATACGACATTGAATTGCAATTGTTTTGCCCTTGTTTCAATAATAAACTATAGAGGATTAGAAGTATGATTTATCGGAAACATAACTTTGTTCAATATTTTTTTTAATTTTGATTCTTTTTCTCTCGGTCTTATTATAACAGATCTCATGTTTTCCTGATCTACCTTTATTTCTTTAAAGAAATTGGTAAAAATGTTCTAGACAAATATTTGACTATTTGTTGCGTATTTAAATGCATTGGTTGTGTATTAGAATCAAAGTTTTGTGTTTGTCCAAAGTATATGTTTGGAATTTTTCTAGGACTTTTGACTATTGAACTATAAATGAATGTAGAAAAGATGCAAAGATTTTTTTTTAGAGGAAAAAACTTCCAATGAAACTTATGCCAGACATGCTAGAAAATTTTATTGAATATATATTGAAAGATACAGAAAATAATTCTTCTCAAAGCGAGTAAATTTTCTAAAAACTATTGAACTACAGTAAAGGCTTTTATTGAGTCTATTACAAGAAAAATGACTATTTTTCGATGTTTGCTGTTTCAATGCAAAGCGACCCTTGCTCAGTACTCTGCCATTTTATCAATGGATTAATCAAATTTCTCCATTCTTGCGTCATTTTGTAGAGTAGAGATCACTCTCAAGTACTATATGTCTACAGGAAATAGATTAGTCGTTAGAAAATTAAGATTTTTTGCCTCTTCAGAAAATTTTCTTCAGTTCTGTCAAGATTTATAATTAGTTCAATACCCAAAAGTCATAAAAGAATGCTAAGTATTTTTTCTGAAAGAGTATAAAATGCTAATTCTCATATACAACCAACACATTTAAATAAGTAGAAAAACAATCAAATATTTTGTCTAGACACTTTCAGTCCAACTCTTAAGTTTTGTTATACATCTCATTTAGACAATACTAAATAAATAAATGAACATATGTAAATGTTTAGTATTTGAAAATATTTAATATGCCTTATAGAAAAATAGCAGCTCTTTTCACTTGCACTCTCCAAACTTATTTTCTATATATAAAACATTATGCAATCAAAAATTCTTGTAAATGTTATGGAGAACTATTAATTAGAAAGAAATAAGTTTATCTTAGAGATTTAATGTTTTTTTCAATACATTGTTATTGTTTTTTTTTTTTTTGTGTAATAAAATTTAACAAATGTATACTTAAACAAGTCAAGAAAACTATTTCTACTATATAAGAATCAATCATAAAAATAAAAGAAAAAGGAAATTTATTATTTCTCTTGAGACTAACTATGCTTGATTGGTTGATGATGCGACAAAAAAAAAAGAAAATTGACATTTCTATAATGTTTTGTTCATTTTTTAAAACAACTTGTTTCATATAACAATCAATTTAGAACAAGGTACTTAAAAAAACAAAAATTTTAATTATTTCTCCGTAAATGAGAATTTTACATAAAATATAATAATCAATGACATTTTTTTTTTCTGTCTGATTGTTTTCATATCGATGAACAATCACTATAGAAGATATAGGTTGAACAATGTTAGTTTTAAAGCAAAAAAAGAAAAAGAAGTTTTCCTATATGAAATCGGTTAGATAAACAATTCACAAGTTCCGGAAAGGAGAAAAGAATGTCTTTCAGTCCAAAAATAGAATTACTTGAAAGAATAATACTATTAAAAGTAACAAAAAAAATTTCCATTGTTTTTTTCCCTACATTAATACTAACGCAATAAAAATAATAAACCCGTCAGAGTTTAATCATAGATAAAGCTAAAAACTGCATGTTCATTATTAAGTCATCAAAGAATTAAGTTGGGAAAAAAAAAAGACAGAATGATAATGTTACGTCTTCTTTCATAATAGAAAATACCTATCTGTTTATGTTGAATATTTTTCATTTCATTCGGTTCAATCAATGATGACAAGGAAAAAAAAAGTAACACATGCAAATTTCTAGCATAGACACGCACATGCATGCTTATGTCACAATAGATCCTATATACTCCTTTCAACAACAAAACTGTGTTGTGTTCCACATACTCACACACACAAACATATATACAAATGCATTATGCTCCTTTTTTCTCTTCACTTTCATCTTTCCCTCAGGAAGCCGGTCGCACGCACACATACCCGTCTTTTCCTTCGCCTCTGCTTGCTTTATATGGCTCACTCGCTCGAGAATCATATTACGTTTTTTCTAATAGAAAATATTAATGAACGTTTCTTTGCTGCGTCGTCAACATCGTCGTCCTCATCATCGCTTCTGTTGTTTCACTTTATCTATAAAACATCTGCTTTCGCAATACGAGATTTTAAATTCTTAATTCTAATGTTAGTTTTTATTTCATGGTGACTTTACTTTCTATTCAAGTTTTATCAATTATTGCTACAGCATTAACGAATCTTATTGGTATATTAGCATTTGCAACCGATCATTGGTCAATAACTATTTATGATCTAGAAAAATTACGTTCTCATATTAAATTGATTGTTGTTGAAAATACAACTAATGGTTATATTCATATATTTAATAATACACATGATCAAAATCAAACACAAACATTATCATTTAATAAACAACAACTTGCTGATGTAGCAATTGGTGTTAATAATAATACAATATTGTATAAAACACATAAGGGTATATTTCGTCAATGTAATTATTTATCTCAAAATTTACGTCAACGTTTAAAACTATCGAAATGTCGTGTTTTAAAAGTAGCTAATAATCATTATGACGATGTTATTCATGGAATGAATAATCCTGGACGAGAACTAATACGTAAATATATATATATGCATATATTTATTTTAATATTGAGTTTTTTTTTTCGGCATGAAATCCTGTGTTTTACATCTATGCCGATGATATAAGAACGATATTAAATGAAAACTGAGAAGGCGAAAAAAACAACAAGTAACAATAACAGTATTCTTTTAGTAAATTAAGCTTTTCCAAATAGTCTTGTTAAAATAAGAATTTGCGTTTCATTTCCTATATAAAAAAAAAAATGAATATCTTAAAATATTAAATGTCGCAATAGAAAAAAAAACTAAAACTAATTAGATATATATATATATATGAACTACTTTTTTTCAAGGATATATATAGTCGAACATGTTCTATAAGTTGATTTTTTTTTTCTCTTATTTACATATTGAATAAACTAATACTAAGAATAGCATAATTTATTAAACCTAAGAATAAGACCAGATGGAAAATAGTCAACACCTATCCAATATAGATATTTTAATGAGAAGGCAAAGCAATTAATTAACACCTTCCAATTATAAATTTCTTATGAAAGAAATATATTTAATTGATAAGTCGAATCTATTGATGTAAATGTTCAAAATCTAATAATAATTTGACAAAAGCTTTTCTAGGACATTGGAATATAATTAATTAGTGAATCTTCTTATTTGCTTTAGTTCAATTCAAGTAATAATAATTCTATAACAATAAGAAACAGATTAGTCTCTGATAAAACATTAAAAAAAGAAGCATATCCTTAGGGTATGATTACAAGTTTATTCCAAAAGAATTCCACTAAGAAAAAGAAAATTATTCTCTATGTAAATCCTTACATTTTCTAGTTCTATACAACAATAAATAATCAAGATCTTCATCTTTAGTTTCATTTACAAAAAAAAAAAAAAAGTATAAACACTATATGATATTAAATTATGAATTATTTACAAGTGTTCTATGAAGAGAATTTTATCTTATTAATTTTGAAATTATGTTATTTTCATAAAACAAAGAAAAGAATATATATATAAGTTCTTTTTTTCTTAATTCTAAAAATTATTCTAGCGTTAATTTTTTAAATTCTATGCTACATAGACTATTTTCTGCATTGAAAAGTAGTTTTTTTTAGCTAGAGAAAAGCTTTTTAATTTTTATTTTTATTGATCAAAGGTTCCCACGATCTTCAAAAGAATTTTCTATGAATATTTTATATATAATGTACATAATAATACTTCTCTAGGCGAATACTACCATGATTACAAATAAAATAAACAATAAGTTTTACACGAGACGAAATCTAGTAGAAAATTGAATTTCTAATCATAAATGGTAATCCATAGGATGTATAGGACTTCAAAAACAATTGAATTTATCGAAACGCTATACATTTTAGTTGCGAAATTGAATGGATGATGAAAAATAAAAAAATACAAAGGTTTTAATACGAAAAAATTTCGTTAATCAGACTACGTAGAATTCATTTTGTTGATTATTTTAGACGAAAAAAATCTTGTAAACATTTCCACATGAGTAACACTACTAAATGGAAAACTCGATAAACTTCTATTTGTTATAGTTATAATATTCTTCACTAATGTTACCTTCCTCCTGTCAAAGATGTACAAATTTTAAAAACATTATTCATCAGTATAATGATGGATCTAGGAGTTCGATGAATGAGAGCAGTAATAGTCATAAAACATGTTTAGAAGTCTCATTAGACATTATATCAGCTCATTTTTTGAGTGCTTCCTGTCGAAAAAAAAATCAGAAAACAGTTCGGAAGGAAGAAGCTATTACTTCTAGTGTTCTCCTGTGAATCTGTTATGACATCAGTGAAGCAACCTCTGCAATTTTTGAAAACTTCATATTTTTCTGATATATTATCTATGAAATTACTCAATCGGCAAATTCTGTTAATCTAAAACTCAAAATGATGATCAGAAACTTCATTTTTCAACAATATTAGTTATTCAATATGATATTCAAAACACTATTGATCTAGAAAAATATAATCACGTACGCACAATACTACATAAGAATGATGTTGTAAGAAATTTTTTTTTTTTTTATATATCGTACTGTTAAATATTGATATTGACGTAAATCTAGTTAAATATTAATATATTTATTAAAAAAGAAAATTTAACAATTCTCGTTGTTTTCATTGAATCCTCGGAGAAAAACAAACTCAATTGTTTTTTTTTTGTACAATTATGACAGTCACGAAAGATTTCAAGGTTAAAAATGATAGAATAATATTTTTAAGAACTATGAAGTTTTCAGATAAGAGTGCCTGAAGACTTATTAAAAAAAAACATACTTCTAATGAAAAATCAACAGATGAAATTGTACAAACGACTTTTTTTTTTCCTCTTATGGTCAGTGTTAATTTTATTGAAATATATTTTAGGTCTGCATAATGTTGCAGCTGCTTGTGCCATTTTAATTGTACTTCTTCTATGTGCTTGTACACTAATTGGTGTTACTGTTGGCATTCTTAATGGTGTTGTCCTAGCAACAATGACAATTGGTATTATCTATCTTGTTGCCAGTAAGTTAAATCAATTAAATTATATCGAGTTCTCTTTTTGTACAACGATTCTGTGTTTTATCTTAATAAATTGCAAAATTCAGACAAATATACGACACAAAAAAAAAATTGTATATTTGACAAAGTTTTGTCAATCCTGTAAATTAGTTATCTTTCTTCGAGAGTCTTTGCAGAAAATTCAATAGATCGAAAATTAAAAACTAATCGTCAATCAACGAATAATTTTGTTTGTTTTTTTTTTTGTAGCAATGTTCAGTACATGTCTTTTGGCTATTATGTATACTGTATTAAAAAGTGAACGTAAACAATCGCATTGTTTTGCATTAGAAATTCTTACTGATGAATTATGTTCTGCTCGTACTATTCATTTATCATATTCATTTATATTGGGCTGTTCACTTATTGTTCTTTGTTTTATTACATCCGTATTATGGTTATCATTACAAGAAAAACAGCGAAAATTTGCACAGCATTGATGCAATTTTGATATAGATGTGTATCTATTAACAAAAAAAAAATATATATATATGCGACGAAAAAATAAAATTTAAAAATAAACACTTATGTATAATCGGTGCTATTTTCGTACTAATAAATAAATATATAACTAGATGTGTTTAGTTGTTAATTACTGTTTTGTTTTGTTTTAATCACAAAAGTTAAGGTCGTTTGTATATTAGAAAAACGACTAGTTCTTTTTTCTTTTTCGATTTTTATAATCATAATTTACATCAGCAATAATTATAAAACATGTGGGTAGATATGCATATAAGAAACGAACTAATTGTTAATAATTATAAAGAAATTTATGCAATGTACGTTCATCAAATGAAGAAATAAGTTGAGAAAAATGTTTGATCATTAGAATATTGAGCATCTAAAAATGACGTTGAGCACTATGTAATAATTGCATCTGAATTACTAGGAAATAAAAAAAAAGTCAAGGGCATATGACAGATTTGAGTATTTACAAAATGAGAAAAAAAATGATTTAATGCACATTGACCATGAAAAATATGGACATGCTCTTCTTATAACGGAATTTCGCAGTAATAACAACGGTAGTGTATTTTTTTTCCGTTCTTTGCTCTTTTTTTCTTTATCGGAACGAATAATGACGGAAAAAACAACAGAAAATAAATTGATTTCTTTTTTCTCCTTTGCTTGCTTATCAACACACATCAGTAGCTTGAATCGCCGTTGTCGTCGATGTCGACGAAAGCAGAAAAAGAAGAAAAAAGAGCTACGTCTCTTTCTATGCGTGTGTTCTCTGTCGAGCGAGACAATTAGGTAATCGCAACAACACACTACTTCTACGTCTTGACGTCGCCGTTGTCCCGTTTTTTTTTTCTTCCTTTCTTTCTCTCTATTCTTCACATTAGTGCATTATAGTGTGTAGAATGATGAACTTTTTTCTTTTTTTTTCTCTCGCGTTTATTGTCTTTCTACTCTGGTAACTGCCGCCCAATACAGCATATTTTCTTTTCTTCTTTTTCTTTCCTTCTATTTGTGTTCGTTCTTTTTCGTCTTACACACACACACAACTCTCTCTCTCCGCCTTCCTATGCATATATCATGATCTCTTCGACGCTGGCGAGAGTAGGCTTCATATAAATAATCTTTCACGTTTGCGAGATGCTTGTTTCCTCTTACAATATTCGTCACTGAAATTTCACATCATTTTTCATTCAGGTATGTGTCATCAGGTAGTTTATAACTTCTTCAATAGAAATACACTCTCGTAAAGTCACACAAATAGATGTCTGAGAAAAAAAAATGTAAAAAAAAAATAGAGCAAAGAAAACCTTGTTTCAATATACAAAGAGATCAAATTTTTCGTTCGTTGCACCTGAGCCACTAAATATCGATTTCGTATGAAGATGTCATCTACAAATCATCAAATTTGTCCTTTAAACTAATACACCTATCATTGTCTATGCATTCATTTCTTTTTCTTCCTTTTTTTTTTTAACCATTCCTATGATGATTTCTTTTTTCATCATAATTAGTCATCTCTATTCGGATGTCTTATAGTTCATTTTTATTTTGTTCACCTTGTCTATATTTATTAGTGCCTATAAAATATTCACCTATTATCGATGTCTCATCGATATCGACATCATATTAGTATTCAAAAATGCAGAGTAACCTATCATATATAAATACATCTAGTTATGTGTGCTTTTCGTCTTTATGTGCATATATGCGTATATAGAAAAAGAGCAGGCAAGTATCACATTAATAAATATGTGCACACACATTCGTCAGTAACAAAACTACTCGATATATGAGTGTCAAGGATGAAACGCATGTTCCTTCGTCAACAGATAGACAATAATATGGAGGACCAAATTTGTTTTTTTCGATGTGAAAGCGAATGAAAAATATATGAATAGACATTATTCATTATATACTCGTGAGTATAGATTAAATTGATAAAACAAACCATTATTTTTGAGTGAATACTACGTTTCTGGATTAACCGTGTACTTGTAAAAAATAACAAATGAATAAGGAATTTTTTTTTCTCACATAAAATACCAATAGTCTGTAATAAAAAACCTCAGAGAATGTTTTTTTTTTGTCTTTTTCAAACATGTAACACGAATCAGAATTTGGCGTAAATTTTTCATTTTTTTTTTGTTATTGTTATTTGTTGATATAACAAGCGCATATATTTTACGTTGATTTGCTCCCACCTCTTTCGATTTATAATCTTATTTTATTATGCATTATGTCTTTTCGCTTCAGGAGATTCGTGAGAGCTTCTGTCTTGATTAGTAGGTATTGATAAAAAATATACATATATTATCAAACAGTTAGAGGTTTTTTTTAGTCATTTTTTTTCCGGTTGTAAAAGCATATCGATGGGCTCCCGATGAGTCTTGTACTGATGACAGCCTACGTTCTTTTTTTCATCATTGACAATGAAACGTCTGATTGAATAGAAAGTTGTGTATTCTTTCGGCCTACATAAGAGCACGCACACACGTGCTTATACCTCGGTTATAGAACTACAAATGAGATGATGATTGAAGTAATCGAACTAAATGTATAAAACGTCCCTGGAGAAGTAGATGAGCTTTATCAACCGAATACAGGTAGGATGGCTTATCTCTTGAAATCTGATACATATGCTTGCTTTGTGTTCCTTGTGAATCAATTATGAGAATCGATGGAATAGAAACCTTGAAATGTTTGCATACGAAGACACTGAAATTACTATATGCATATGTATTTGCTCAGCAGATCTCCATTTTTTTCTTCGTCGCATATACACGCGTACACAGATTTTGTTCAGCTTCTTCTTGCAATGTTGACGACCTTTTGTCCTTTTTTTTTTATTCACTTTCTTCTTTTTCTTGTGCCGGTGTGTTTTTCGATGTATATTCTCAGCTATGTATATGTATGTGTATGTATGTGCGTCGGTTTGACGGTGCAGCATATAGAAACGACGACATGACGAAAAAAAAGGGAAAGAGAGAGAGAGAGAGAGAGAAGCCAACAGCAGTAACAGCAATAGAATGAACAAGAAAGAAGAATAAATGTACAGTGTAAGGGCCAGACAAATGCGTGTGCACATATGTATACATAGAAAGAGAAAGAAGAAACATTCTAAATTTTCTTTTTCTTTCAATCAATAATGACTAGCAGATTGTAGTAGCACCTTCCATTGTCATCCAGGGTAAAAATGAAATTTTTTTTGTTATTCTTTTTTTTCTTCTGCTTTTTTTAAATTTCAATAATAAACAAAATTCTGTTTATCTTTCTGTCCTTGTTAATTCTTTATACGTATATAAGTATCAATTCGATGTATTCTCTTTGAAATGGCTCGCTGATGTATAGATTGATTAACGAGGTTATCTTTTTTTTATGTGTGTACGGATGTATGATGATGGCAACAGCCGGTTTTGATTTTTTTTTTTTAATGCATACATCATATATGCATGTTAGTAAGAGATAGATTAGAGAGCGAAGGTTGATGATAACAATCTTTGACGAAGACTTCAGAAGATAAATGAGGTAGTTCTATAGTAAACAAACAACAACCGCTGAGTCTTGTTAGTGGTTGAACCTTGTAATTCTGTTATTCTATAGGTCAAAATCTTCTGTTTTCTTTTGCTATTCTCTCCATTGGACAATAAGCGTTCTATAGGGATTTTTCAAAGAATCTATTTTCTTTTTGTATATAGGATAAACATGATTAGATACGAGGTATTCATTGGAGAATTACGTTAATCTTTATAAGAGTTATATGCTTTCATTTTTCTCAATTGTGTAAGTGACCATAACATTGCGTATGTCGTAAATCGTGACTTTAGTGTCAAGAGAGTAAAAGATGCTACTTGAGAATTTCTTTCTATTAACCATTTATGTAACTGACCAAAAAAGAACCGATATAAAATATGCACTAACATACGTTTTTTTTTTTCTTTAACCCTTGAAAAAAGAGAAAGCGATAGTTGTACAATCAATGTAATAGAACTAATATGAATCCTATGCAAATAATCTTAGATATCCTTGACAAAGCTGAAACTTTTTCAATAAGACTACTCTTCATTCAATTCATTAACATTCGTAATAGTGGTTTCGTGAAAAGTTTTTTTTTGTTCTTCAGTTTTTGTCAATAAAATTGTCGTTTGTACTTGAAAAAAAATTTATTTCAATTAATCAAACATTGACAAAGCGAACACTTTTTTTTTTTTTACTCGTGTTGACTTTAGCAAATGGTCTTATTGATATATAAGCAATGTTTCATTTTTCTTTTTATATTTGACCAGCTTCACTAGACTTTGTCATTTTATTTATTGAACTTGTTGTTTGTGAGCGCAAATAGTAAGCTTTTCTTTCTTACACTAATCCGATCGACTCACGGTTTATTTTCTCTTTATCGACCATAAATTTACCTATAATACACATAAATTTCGGTCGATTTTCAACATATATGTTCATCGATCACGTTCAAATAATAGAGAAAAACAGAAAGAAGCTAATTTTGAACATAAACATGCACACTGATGTTGTAGTCATCATACATATATAATCTAAACAGATCTAATGTAGGTCGAGAACAAGAGAATAAGAAATAAAACGCTTGTCAATGTTCTGGAACTCATTTGTGTTGTGCAGAATCAAGCAAGCATAGAATAAAAACAGCTTATATATATATACAGAACACCCATTACTCTGTAATATCTTATCCATTTGAGTAGAGACAGAAAGATGGCTATCAGATTAAGACTATGTCTGAAGCGTTACAGATGAGCATTTATATTATGATGAACTAATATAAAAACTGAGAAAAGCACTCTAACCTGTTTATCTATTATTGAAGTGCTGACAAGAAATCATTCATCAATGATTATGTATATATGTAATTTTGTTTAGGAAGAAAATGTCATCTCATTTCTTTTTCTTTTTATCTTCATGTTTTTTTTTCCTTGTAGATGTAGATAAATATGAGCAATAATAACTCATCTTCACCAACACAATTCGATGTGGCAACAGCCGCACTCGAACACCTTGAATTGCTCAATAATTCTAATTTAAATCCACTTGAAGTTGCAGCTCAATTTCGAACATTATTACGTTCAAAAAAAGCACGTGAAAATAATATAAATAATAAAAATGAAAATTCTTCAACATCAAATTCAACTATGGATTATACATATATGGATTATCTTGCAGCTGATGCAACACATCGACGACGTGCACGTTCTCGTGGTCGTACAGATCGTCGTTCAAAATCTTTAGGACGTATTAAATATGATCTTGATGATGATGATGATGATAATAATACAAATAATCAAAGTACATTTAGTAATTACAATCAAGATCAATCATCATTAAACTATGATCATGAACATGAACAATCAAATTTACGTAATACAAATGATTATACAAATATTTATTATCCAACATCAACAAGACATGGCGGATTAATTGCTACGACAAATAATACAACTCGTAATTATTTACCTGAATCACATTCTTGTTTTGGTCTTTCAAAATGGCATGATGAAGGTTAGATAATTGAATAAATATTTTTTTTTTTTTTGACAAAAAAAGAAAACATTTTAATAATATCATTCATTCTAGGTGATAGTTCTACAGAAGATGTTTATGCTGATTCTGCTGTTGGTTCAGATTATAGTGAACCACATCCACATTTAGCATTTCCTTCAAGTAAAGCGGTATCATGTGATTCAGCTATATCAGGTATATCATCACATAAACAATATTCATCATCATCAAGTTCTGAACAAAATCCTATAACACCATCATCATTATCAACTATTCTTATATCTCCATCAAAACAACATTTTGTTAATCTCTCACAAATTGATGAAACATCCGAACAAACGACAAGTATTGAACGATCTATTTCAACATCCATAAATAATATGAATAAGAATCATTATCCGACAATTAATTGGAAACAATTACGTGAAAAAAAACATGAAAATAGTTTAGATAAAGCTAAAACATTTGTTTCAACAACATTACCAAGAAGACCACTTTTATATCATTCAGCAAAAACAACAAATTTAACTACATCATCATCATCATCACCTATATCATTATTAACTTATCATAAAAATCAACCAAATTTTCAAAAACGTATTGAACAATTTCATGCAACATCAACAAATCGTCCATCAAGACAACGAGCTGTAACAACTGATCTTTCACAAGCATTACAATCATCAACAACAATGACAACAAGTTCATTAACAACAGTTTCAGCTATATCAGCTAGAACACCATCAGAAGCTGAATCATTTACATATCCAAATGTATCTGAATTACGAAAAAATTTTGAACAACAACAACAACCAATAAAAAAAATTCCAAAACCTATTGAAATAACATCAACTACATCAATATCACCAACACTTGAATCGCCATTATCATATGCACCATCTCTTATATCAACTAGTGGTTCTCGTTCTTCATCATCATCATCGGCTTCTTCAATATGTAAAAGTCGATGTTCATCATCATCCAATCGTTCATCAAATGAAATTCGTACACCATCAATATCTCCAACAAGTTCTCGTCGACCAAGTTATACAATATCACGTTTAAATGCAGCATCAATGAATAATGAAGATATACTTTTTCCAATAGCTGATTGTAATCTTGTTATTAAACATAAAGCAACCGGAGGACATAGAAAATCTGTTCAATATAATCGACGTCCATCTTCTCCACATCCTCATCCTCATTTAGATAATTCAAATAATTTATCGAATTCAATGTATTCGATATCGAGTGGTTATACTGAAGAAGCTCATCTATCGGGTGTATGTAACGAGAATGAGCTTATGGGTGGAAGTACAGACGATGCAGTCTATGTATAAAAAAAAAAATGTTTTCTCTTTTTTTTTTTTCTTTTGTCCTCTTTTTCTTTTTAGAGATCTTGTAATAGAGTTTCTAAATATATTTTTTTTTCTTTTTTTCTTTTCTAATTGTTGTGTGCGCGCACGATTGGTTCGTTTTAGTGTTTATTCTATCGTTCCATTCACATAACGTACACAAGATGTGTTTTCACTGTTGGTTAACATCACCTGCGAGTATTCAATTTTTTTCTTATTTCAAATTCTTTTTTTTTTCTTGATCTTTTTTTTTTGTTCTCTTTTTTTTGTGATTCTTCTTCTCTTTTTAGTTGTGTAAATTATTTGGTGAGGTTCTGTTTGAAATCAAAAAAGAAGAAAAAAAGAAAGAAATATAGATACAAATGATGATATATTATGCAACATGAAATTTATATATATATATATATAGGTAGTTCGGTTTCAGGTGGAACAAGAGCAAGAAAGAGAGAAATGCTTGACATTTTTTCATGTGTGTGAAATTAGATCTTGACCCATATTGCATGTACATGCGACAAACGATTGAGTCTATAATGTAGGAGCCTGACTGGGATATATAATTGTATGGTTCGCAAGACGAAATAATGCACGCATACATCTATGGCTATTATAGCTGATGATGTAATCACTGATAGTTGGTAAATTGATGAAATGATTTATACAATTTGATGAGAGAAGAAAGACGAGAAGATTTGATCAGTCTAAATTATAAATAAATAGTTTTTTTTTTCATGTGGATAATTATAATTTGAAATAGAAGGTGAATGAATTTTTTCTTTTCTTCTTCATTTGTTTATATATAATATCACTGAGTACACCCAATTAGAGCGACGGACATATAATGAATAGATGTTCATCTATAATCCAAACTGACAATGAATAAGCATACAATTTAAAAATTGTCTAGTCAGTAAGAATATAAGTGAAGTTCATGAAAAAAAAAAAGAAAAAAAGAAGACCAGACATTGTCAAGAAGAAGAACAAACAAATCTCACAACTAATTGGCATTGAAGTGCGAGGAACAATGATCATTGTGCTAACGGATAGACATAGATTGTTAGTTTTCATGTATATCATCAAATATGACTGATGACTAGTGTTTCTAATGATAAAGCAAACTAAGAAAAGAAAAAAAAAAAAAACAATTCTCATACATTTATATTATTTATTAAATGAGTCTTGACTAAATATTACTGAGATATTTAATTGAATTTATTTAAACAATAAAACATATCTCAAGTGACAATGAAACAGAAAATTGAAACAACAAATGCTCGTGGGAAAAGAATAATATCGACAATAAAATGACAGTTTATGTTATATAATACAAAATTGATGTACCAAATCTTCTTTTTTTTTTTTATATTCTCGATAAGGAATATGTATTAACAAGGATTAAGTTAATGTATGAACAAAGTTTAAGATCAAAATTCAATTATTTTATTTTAATCAAACAATGTTATTGTAAAGAATACTTAATCTTTTTAAATTTAAATTTTTAATCAATAAATTGACATTTCATCATTTTTCTTTGGCCTTCATAGCAAATGTTGCTTTTATAATTATCCTACCATAAAATAACAAAAGAATATTACAAATTACACAATACAAATACACAAGAAAAGTTTTTCTTTTGTTATAGATGAGTAAAAGACAATATTTTAAGAAGAATATTGTATGATAATTATCATAAAAATTGATTAAATAAAATCTAATAAGTCTTTTTGTTTATTTAAAAAAAAGTTCATCAACTATAATATACTCTTTTTAGAATAAATAATAATCGATAATTGAAACGTCCTATATATATTTAATTAAACTAATTCTTCTTCATTGCACTTATCATTAACTTCATTGTTTACTAAGTTGTCTTTCATGAATAATACTATCTCTTTTCTTATAACATCACAAGTGGTATATATTTGTTCATTTTCATTGATTGAGTATGCCTTGAAACAAGAAATAATTATTCATTATCATAAACATTCTTTAGCGATAACTACAATTAGTAGTATAAAAGCTGATCGAACTACATAGTTTATGTACAAGAAAAAAAAGGTCAATGAAAATAAGTATTGTCAGAATTTGTTCGTTAGAATGTTTTCAAGTATACAATGAATCGAATACATAAAATAACTAGTTTGAAAGAAATATAAGGTCATAACTGTCATATAATAGATTTCAAACAGAGTACGCACGCTCGCAAATGGAATATAACATATAGGGGAATTGAACAAGACTTTATTTGAAATATTTACAGAGGAAACAACTTGATGAAAAAAATTTTTTAACAAAAGGCACAAGAAAAATATCATCAAGTTGAAAGGATTATTCAGAATTATTATTTTTTCAACGTTTTTCTTTTTATAACTTATCGCCTGTCTGCGTAAGAATTTCAATATGATGAGTGATTTGTTGGATTGTTTACATCTTTTTTCGTTTTGTCGGACAATAAAATGAAACATGTCGCTGGTGTTGGTTCTTGTGATGTAACTATATTACTTTCCTGAAAACATGGAAAAATTTTAAGCATCTATATGATCAATCAACAGAAGAACATACAAAAAATAATAACATAAGATAGGGTGCGTTAGAGCCTGTCAAAATCTATCAAGATTTATTACAGCACATAAATTAAACCACTGTAGAATAGTAACTTGCGAAATTCTTGCATGTAGGATCCAGTTCTCCCTCATTATCAGTACAAAAATTTAGTGGTCAGCAACTATTATATTTGCTGTATAAATTAATAATTTATTCAACAGTAAAATTCAAATAACAGAAACTAATTTAGTTTTCTCATTAAATGAATAGTAATTGTATCAATAGTCATTTTTATTTTTTCAATAAAAATCATAATTATCCAAATAAAGAAATGCTGCTCTAGGGTGACTGAGAATGATATCAACAGGTGAAAACATTTTGTATAATATCGTATTATATTCATGTATTTTTTTCTACTTTCATTTCCTTGCTTTCGCTTTAACGTATTTTCTAAAGGTTCTGTTTTTTTGTTTTGATACAGTACAAGTAATTTTTCTATCATCATACATTCTTCGAAATGTTATTGGATTTTTCCTAATTCGTTGAAATATAGATATCTAGCTGGGATTTGGAAAATAAAGAACATAGTTTAGTGTTGATTTGTTCGATTAATCATCCAGTTACCATATTATATCTAATTTGGTTTTAAATATGGCACTAGCAAGGAAATTGTTGTAGTACTAGCTTGTATTTCTGCTCGAGTGATTTACAAATGAAGACAAGAAAAGAATAGCAATAAGACAATGAAATAATGTAAAAGAAATTATGTTTAATAACGCTAAAGAAGCTGAAAAAGTAACACTATCTATTTCAAAATATGATATGCTTCACTAGTTTTTAAATAACTTTTGACGAGACAGAATAGAATTATTGAGTGTTGTAAATAGATTTGTAGAGATAATTGAATGATATGCGTCGGCTTTTTTTTCTTATTCCTTCACATTAATTTTGATTTTATTTTTTGTTCTTCTTAATTAAAATGATAAAATTACAAACGTCTTCACAAAATAAAAATCAAAGCATACCGAACTATTCAAAACATGCAGTCTTATCAATATGAAGATGTATATTTTCAAGTCACTTCTAATTCCATCAATATTGTTCCATATCTTGAAAAAATCTGTATCATCAGCAAGAAATCATACTAACCGAAAAATAGAAAACATTTTTCATGTCTATCAAAAACATTGACTTCATATCTTCGCCCACTGAATGGTATCGAGTAGAATTGCAACACTAGTCAGCTCTATATCTGTTGTGTATTCATTCTCTTTGTCTAGTGAGACATACTCTAGTTCAGTCATGAGCTTATATAAACTTGCACACAAAAATCAATAAATTAAAAATAACAATCCATCATCAAGAATGTATGTGATATCTTGAGTAGACTTACAGTTTTAGAGTTAGGCCCTATTCTGAATCTTCACAGTTAAATTGAATCATATTAAGATACGCCAGTGTCATTCTTTATCAGCTAAGAATCATTTAGGCCATAAACATCGACCTGACAGGTCATCAGATCAACCTCACAGTTCTTTTTCAGAATATGTGACGGACTTAAAAAAGACACGTTGATCTGTTTCTTTTTAATACATAGAGCCCGTATCTTTTATCTTCTTAGAAACGCATCGAATTACGGTTGTTTTGTTTCATTCATTGAAAGCTAATGTAATGTATAATTCTTCTTAATTTCTACTTTAATATAAGAAAAAAAATGAAGAATTCTAAAACAAATTTAGCTCGCATTTGAAGTCATATTATTCATTCTCATAACATTCAAAGCACATTCCCAATTATACTGCGTTCCATGTCAATCAACAACCGTGTGAAATACAAGAAAAACAAAAGAACAACAAATAGGCACGCAAGAAGAAGAAGAAGAAGAAGAAGAACAAGAAGTCATTATTTTTCTTTTTTTGATTTCAAGAAGCTATATTAAAGACTTATTAGAATCATAACGAAATAGAGGTCTTTACAGATATCAATGATTGAAAGACCACATATATACATAAAAAAAAAATTGAGACAATTCTTGGAAGCAAACGTGAAAAAAAGTGAAATACACTTCTATGTAATTAATAGTATTTTGTAAGATACTGTGAGGGGACATAAGAATTTAAAACGAATTTATCACAGGGTTTTTATCATACAAAGCCATATTATTAGTTTTTATTGTTCAACTACAATTAATTCTTCATCATCACCTAATGGACGTTCACTTAATTCTTGACGAATTGCTTCCATAAGCATTTTTTCGTCATGATGTCGATCAGCTAGTTCATCAACATGTGTTGGTTGATTTTGTTGTGGTTGTTGTTGAACAGAACGATATTGTGGTTGTTGTGGTTGTTGTGGTTGTTGTTGAACAGGACGATATTGTTGCTGTTGTTGTGAAGGATATGTTGATTCATCTGCTATAAGTGGTTTATCAAATCTTAATGGTCTTCGAACATTACCATTTGTTGTTAATCCTGATGGAGGTAATTGTCTTGGTGGTGATAAATGTTTTTGATTAGCTCGATCTTGTGCTAATCTTTCAATATCAGTAACACGACGATCATCATCATCAAAAAGTTGTTCACGTCGTTTTTGTGATGGATTTAAAATACCTTGTACTTGAGCTTTATCACGTTCATGACGCATAGCTAAACGTTCAACAAGTTCATTATCATCATTTTGTGCGAATCTTGTTGATTGTTTTTGTGTTGGTGGTGGACGATGAGGAACATCAGTTGGTCGACGATGACCAGAAGCAGCTCCATTCATATCAGGTGGAGTTGAATGAGTTGATGTACCTGATGGTGGTTTATGACGAGTTGAAACACGAGCATAGTCAAGTGCCTATATATAATGATAATAAATAGAAGATTTTTATGAAAAAATGATAATTATCAATTACTCGTTGTGTTTTTGATGCTTCATTTGGTATACGTGTATCTGATAATGTACGACGAGGAGCTTCAGCTAATTTTTTCTTATTACGATATTCAACTTGTTGTGCATATTCTTTTGTTTTTAATAATTTATCACTCTAAATTAAAAATAATAAAGGACAAATTTCATTGTATTATATTTAGCTTGAAGATAATAATTTATATACTTTTTCTTTATGATTAGGATTATCAAAATCAAAACCAAGATAACCAGTACCAAATCCATTATTCTTTTTAAATTGTTCATAATCACGACCTGTATATGGTTTAAAATGTGGTCCTTGTTTCGCAAAATTCATTTTAGCCAAATAAGAATCTATATTCAAAAAATAAAAACAATCAAAATAGAATTTTTTGTCGTAGTTTACAAAAATCAATTTGTATAAATTACCTTCTTCTCGTCCTTTATCACTATAACTATAATAATCACTACTATAACTAGGTGGACTATATCCACCTTGACCAATACCTGTTGTATGTTTACCATAACGACCCATTGATGGATTAACAGGTGGATTTGTTAATGTTGGACTTCGATCAGTTGGTGAATGTGTTGGTGGTAAAGACTAAAATGACACAAACAAAATAATATCGAATATTATATATAATTATGAAAAACAAAAAGCAATAAAATTAATTGAGAATAAGCTAAATGAGCTTTGAAGCAGCTACCTGCTGCCGACGTCGCTGACAAGAACAATTAATCCAACGACATTCAATAAATTTCTGTTTTTTTAAAATATGTTTTGATTTCTGAATTGAATTCTTTTAAATAATCTTTACTAAACTTAAACGATTGAATAGAATTTATCTTACTTGATCAATACTATTTTCTAATTTTCGTATATGTCGATCTAATGGATCTAAACCAGACCAATCTGGATGATCCTTATTTTGTTGTTGTTTAATGTTTTGTAAATCAACAAGGCGTAAATCAATATTTACGGATATTTTATCACCTACACGACTAACATGGCTATCTATTAACAAAGAAAAAAAAATTTTTTTTTTTATAGAAAAAGATGTTGGACAATAGTTTATTATTAACCGAGAGGTATGGTAACTGATGCTGGAAGATTTCCAGTTTGTGATTTATCGCCTGGATTTAAATTAATTGTTACTGGTAAACTAGAACGATGTTGTGTATTGGAATGCGTAGCTGTAGAATCATTCATTAATGTTGATGATTGTGTTTGATCAAATTCATTTTGTGATCTAAGAAAGAGAAAATCTTCGTTTTTATTGTATTAAAAAACGAAAAGAGAATCCAAAAGGTCAAATTGACCTTACTAGTTCATTTCTTGATCAATTCTATCGAATCATATATCAACGGAAAGAGTATGTTGAAACTAACATTTTTGTACTAGTTTCATAAGGTTTTAATCAATATTCTAATAACCACGGGATTCAATTTGACAATAAATACATAAGACAAACTACTATTGTAAATTATAAATACGATAGTTCTTTCATGGACTTTCAATCCCATGTATATAAATCAATAATTGGTTTTTTAATTTAATGAGATATAGGTCCGATGTATCGGTAGACATTGTTAATATTCGGAAGCACCATCAAAAACGGAGTTGATGTATGTGAGATTCAAAGGATCGCTGGAACCGTTTTTTCTTCGTCGAAAAATTGACTCCTGTTTCCCTGAGAGGAACCAGGGGTGAATTTTTCAACATACTGGTTTCGAATATCATATTCGTTTTCACTCGTATTGAACTTTTTTTCTAATCGAAATCTTCTAACTAGTGATCAAAAAGACATAAAATTGCTTCTAGACTAAAGTATGCTAAGAAATTTTTTCAACTTTGGAAAAAATATATGACTTTGTACCTTTTTTCGACAGAACTATCAAGTGAGCAATACAAGAGCTTTGATTACTTCAATTTTTTTTTCAATTATAATATTTGTTGAACGATAAGAATCGATGAAAAATATAGTAAATATGCGTATTGATATATGATTCAATGGATGTTCCTCTTAAACTTACTCTTGAATTTGATTTTGTTCATTTTTTCCACCACCAAGATCTTTTCGTTTTGAATATAAATTTTCATATTTCTTAGCAGGATATCGATGATAAAAATTTTCTTTATTTTTAATCATATCAATATTATCTTCGATATAATTTGTTTTTGATACAGGTATAGGTGGAGGACGACGTTGTGGTGGTGAATTGGCACCTTGTTTTGATTGAGCAGAAGATTGTTGACTACCACCATTACCGTTCCATGCATTATTTGAACCAAATGTACCTTTTAATATTTGTTCACGTCGATTAGCTGATTCACGTTTTTTTGCATTTTTTTCTTGAACTTTAACATTTGTACGTTGTAATTCATTCCAAATAGCTATAAAAATAAAACTTTTTTTTTTTTGTTTAAAGAACAAAAAAAAAAATTTTTATTTACCTTGTCGTTTCGAATCTTGTTCTTGTTGTTGATCAACATTACGTTGATTTGTCATGGATGGTGCTTGTTGTTGTCGATAAGAAAGTTGATCAAGTTGATCATCATTATGATCAGTAAAAAACATTTCTTGATTATTTGAAGGATATGTTGAACGTGGGATTTGTTCATCATAATTTTGTTGTTGTTGGGGAGGTAGTGGAGCTCTTTGATACTGTTGTTTTTGTGTCGGTGGTGGACGTTGATATTGAGATGGAGCATACATTTCCTGATAGTCATTGAATGGATCATTGTTATTATTATTATTATTATTAGTATAAGCTGTTTGTCGATTTGAAAGTGGTGGTGGTTTTTGTTGGTATTGATTATTATTTGTAGATTGCTGAGGTGGAACATATCCTGAACGATGTGGTGGAGACAATCGTGCATATGAATTATCAAAAGTTGAATCTCGTTGTTCATGGGGTGGTTGTTGTTGTGGTTGAGGTGGAGGTGGTGGTCTTGCATTTGGTACATAATTTTGTCCAATAGCATTGAATAATGGTTGTTGAAATAATTGATCATCTGGACCAAAATTGTTTAAAAATGATCCTGGTCCATTATCATAGGATGAGGTCATAAATATATCTGTACTATTCATATTTGATGAACGAGGTGGTAATTGCTTTTGTTGTTGTTGTTGTTGTTGGTGAGGTTGAGGTTGAGGTTGAGTTTGAATTTGATTTGATGAGTTTAAATTTGGAGCAGAAAATGGTATCGGTTGACGTTGATGAATAGAAGGATTTGGTTGATTTTGAGGATCGAGTGAATCGTAAAGTTCAGCTTCAAGTAATGCATCATTAACGGTACGGTTAGCTGTAGTTGTTGAAGCTAAAAAATGAAGCTTATTTAATAAAATGTCCTCGGCTATTTGTAAAAAAAAACATATTAAGAGAAGCGTTTATATTAGCAGAAAAAAAAAATGTCAGGCGAAGTTTTACCGAAAAAGAAAGAATTCTGTTCACTTCGTTACTTACTACATCAAATAAGGTGTATGTTTGTTAGTTTTTTTTTCCTGCTTTTTTTTTCTCTTGTTTTTTTGTTCTTATGACGACGATCATAAGCAACCGATGAGACAAGAACAATTATTGTTAATACCATTTTACTGCTCTTTTTGCTTTCCGATTTGTTTTTCTTTCAAATAGAAGAAAACTTACAAACAAGAGAGAAGGAAAAGAAAATCAATCAAACAATTTGACGTCTTCTTTTACTCTTTCTCGTTTTCTTGTTCACTTTCAGTCGTTCGTTTTCTTTTTTTTTAAATTTTTTGCTTCAATAATTTACAAACAGAAGCAATATGTACGATGAATTGTAAATGAAAATTGTTTAAGATGGAAAACAATCTATACCTTGTTATAAACAATGATGAATTGATATCCTTGCCGCTGGCTAGGCGTGCTAAGTGGCTCTCATTTATGCATAAAAATAGTTGTTCTTATCAAACAAACAAAAAAATATTTAAAAAAAAATCAGACTATGTAGAAAAAATTGTTTTTTCTTTAACTAATAATCGAACGAAGAATCCTACCCTGATTGGTTTGTGAATGACCAGGTAATCTATTAACATTAGGTTCATAAGGTACTGAATTTCGTCGATACATAGGAGGCGGTGGTGGTGGTGGTTGTGTTTGTGGTAGACGTTGTTGAGTAGACATGGCATCAAGTTCAGCAAGTAATGGACCAAGAAGTGGATCTTGTCGAGGATCAGCTCTATAATTAAAATTGTCTTCATAATGTTTGTATAGATTAATTATGATATATGATAGAACTTGATAAGAGTACAATCTCAGTAGTTACTTAACCATTTCAGAACGAGATTCTTTTTGTCAAGCAAAACAATGAAACACGGAATTAATTTTTCTTTCTAATCAGCATTATTGATCTTTTCAAAGGCTGGTACGACTCATATATATGTTGTCGGTACGAAATCATAGAACAATGTCAAGTACATAAATGATAATTAGTTCAAGACGAAAGACGCATATATGCGTCTCCCGGCCCGAAAGGGTTAAGAAATCTTTTGAAATACTGAATATTGATTTTATTTTTTCTCGTTATATCAAGACACTTTAAAGTTAAAGACAAATATTCATTTTGAAAGAAGTGTATTACGTGATACAACAAATTTAAAGTAGAGTTGAATATCATAGATAATGATATTTCATCGGAACTATTACATAATTCAAATTATTGTATGTCATTATATTATATCTTATAATGACAAAAAAAAAACAGATCAGTTTATAAGCTTCTTTATCGTTTTCTTTACATAAAAAATAATTCTTATTCATCAAAATAGTTCAAAGAGTAATCGATCCAGTTATATGAGTAATGATAAATATCTTTTGTCATTTTTATAATTCAAGATCATTAAAAATTTATAGTAAATGAATTCAAGGTTTTTTTTAATATGAAAATAGCAAAAATAATTGTTCTTTTTTAATTCTTTGATAGCAAAAATACTTTTTTTTTTTTCTTAATAAAAAATAAATTTTTATGTCAGAATTAATTATTTTGTGTTGAATTGACACTTCTTATATATATGAAACTAATACGTTTTTAATTAGAGTAAAAATACATAAAGAATTTGTTTTTATCGTCAAAAAATTTGAAATCGCTTGTTTGTTTTATTTCTCATATATTTAATAAGTATCCTAAAAAAAGTTACACTAAATCTTATTACCATTTTTTTTTTGTTCTCATTTCTGAAATATAATTAAAAAAAAAACTTTCTTTATACACTAAAAGATATAGAAGTTCAAGTTCTAAGAAACTATGAATTTTATTTTTCAAACAAATTTTCCTTATTGTCAGCAAACTTAAAACATTTACGTCTATTCAGTCATTCAAGTGCAATTTTCTATTAAGTACTTCGATTGTATGATTGGTGTAAGTCTTTACTTTTCAAAGCAAATACTAAAAGGATATTATTTAAATATTGATAAATAGAGAATTTTGTATTCTATGCTTGAATATTTTATAAAGAAATCTAGAAAACTATTGCTCAAGAGATATATACTTAATATTGACAATAGTCGTTGGTTTTTTTTTTTGGTTAAATTTTTAACAATAATATATTCAAACTCTATGAATGATTTATTATTATATTATTGATTGTAGAATTTAATTTTGAACAAAATCATCTAAGTGCTTTATTGAATAGTAAAAAAATTGACATTGTTATTGTAAATACATGAATAACATTAATATATCAAAAAACGACCTTCTTCTTTCGATGTTTTCATATTTTTTTTTTATTTAACAACTGTGTTTCTCTTTAACTACTTCATTTAAAATTGTTAAATATTGTATTTAGAGATGAAGAATTTTGTAGTCTAGGTAAAATTTCAATGAAGTCTTTTGTTGAAATTCTTTAGTGTTTATTCATTTGTTGTCACAATTGAGAAATTCAGTAGATGTTAAATTTAAAATTTGACAACAAAAAGAAAAAAACAATGCAAACATTTCTCTAGAGTTTGAAATTCTTTATCTTTTGACATTGAACATAAATGATTTTACTTATAGAATTGAGAGAGAGAAAAAAAAAAGCAATAATAAACATTTAGTACAAGATACCTATTCGTTAAACTTCGAAAATGTATATATCATTGGACTTACCGTCGCATATTGGTCATTGGAGATTGTGTTACTGGATTGATTAATTGTGTCAATGGAGCTGGTGGTTTTGATTCTGGAAATAATTGTGTATTTGGTTGATATGATATTTTATGTCGTGTATTTGTTGCACCAAACAGATCTAATTCAAAATCAAGTGAATCTATAAGTGTTTCACCCGTAGGCGCTGGAACCGTTGTACCAATAATGGATGATGGATGATCACTTAAACGACTTGGTACATATCTAGAAAAAAAATAAGAAGATCTTTTCTTATTGATAGAGTGTGAATAATATATCTTACCTGTATATATCGTCGTCTTTATTGTCAAGTGAAGGTGATTCTAAATAAACTCTTCTTCCAAATAAACCAGCATTATCATTCATTTTATTTGATGAATCTTGTTCTGTTAAAGGTTTTAAATCAAATTGTTGTCGATTATTTGTAGATGATTTTGAAAAAAGATATTGATCATTATCAAAATCATCTAAATTATTCTCACCAAAATATCGATTTGCTAAATCACGATCATCAATAATCATTCGATCCAATGTAGCCATTTGCAAAGAAGGTTCTTTAATTTCTAAAAAAACAAAAAGCAAAAAAACTTGACGTCATTTTTTTAAAAAGTACTGATTTTCAGATTACAAAGTATCAACGTTATTCTTTTTCTTTTTTTTTTATGAGCCACTTGACAAGACAACCTACAACTCCCTTCACTGATTTTAACGCCATCATACGACCTAATTGATATCCATGACAACAAACCTTTATTTATAATCATAAAGAAATATTTTTATATTGAAACTATAAAGAAATTTTTCATTTATTTTTCAAATTCTTTTCATTAAATTTATTAAAAAATATCATATTACATATATAAAGAGATATTGAAACTGAACTTATTATATGGTTCACTTAACATAACCAATAGAAAACTAGATTATAAATGTACTTTGCTTTTTTATTACAACTTTAAAAAAGATAAGATCAAATGATTAAATTATATCTATTTAACTAATTGATATAGGGCACACGTTTACTTTAATAATACGCTTTACATTTATTGGCGTAATTTGCACAGATACAGCTGCTTTTTTGTGAGAGTGAGGGCGCTGTGATAAAAGTGATTAAAATGAACTTGTTCTTAATATAGAGCTATATATGTTAGCAATTAAACTTAGGTTACGCCCAGATTCTTATGCATGATAAACACACACCGCATAGACTGAAGGTGAGAATGTATATGTCGTGTGGAAACACTTATGTTCAATCTTGAGGTGATAGACAAGTTTTCATTAAAACTTTCTTGAGTGTCCACATTGATGTTCGATTCGAACTGATTATTATTGAACTATGTTGAAACAACAGAATTTCACATATTACAATCATCAATGTTGAAATTAAGTTCGAATTCAAATACTTATGAATAATTTTTCATTAAGTCACAAATCTTAATTGAATTTCTCTATCGACAAATGTATTACGTGAACTACTATTGTTTTAACAGAGTTCGTTAACAAGAATTCGAATCTAACATCTATCAAGAGAGTAATTGTAGTTATCATGAAAACTTCTTCCTAGATTTTCAACATTGAATATGTTCAAAGTAAAAAATCGAGATTAAATATGAATATATATTTTCAGATGGCACATCATACGCATTCTCATTCTCATTCTCACGAAGGACAAAAATCTATTTTACATGCTTCAAAAACATGCCGTTTAGGAATGGTATTAGGTCTTACAATAGGTTTTTTCTTTGTTGAGCTTATTTGTGGTTATATTCTTCATTCTGTGGCTATTTTTGCTGATGCTATTCATATGCTTAGTGATAGTGGAGCACTTATTATTGCAATGGTCTCCGTACGAGTATGTTTTTAAACTTATTTGATTGAATCGAATTTTATTTCTTGGTTTTTTTTTTTTTGTCTTTTTTGTATTTAGATTTCAAAACGAAAATCAGCTAAAAATACATTCGGGTATAATACAGTGCAATGTTTTTTTTTTTAGAAAATAGTCTTTTTTTTCTAATTGTAGTTGGGTACGAGCACAAGAATTAGGTGCTATGGTTAATTGTATATTACTTATGTCACTTTGTTTTACTATTCTTGTACAAGCTATCAAACGTTTAATATCAATAGAATCTGTTGACAGAAATAAATTAAACTTATATATTATTGTTGGTGTCGTTGGATTAGCTATTAATGTAATGGCATTAGTAATTCTTGGAGGTTTGTTATTGTTATTTTTCAATTGGATTGATAGTAATATTATATTTTCAGGTGATATGGCTCATGGACATTCACATGGAGGTGATAACAAAAAATCAAAAAATAAACAAGATAATAAAAAAAATGAAGATGATGTTGAAATAGGTGAAGGTGAACATTTATGTGCTGATGAACCAATAGACAATATGGATAATCATGGTCATTCGCATGATACAGGACCATCAATATTAGATAAAAATAATACAAAAAACGTTGATAAAAAATCAAAAAAGAAAAATCGTAAAGGAAGTAAGAAAAATTTGTTAAAAATAAAGACAATCAATAATAATCTTTTTCATTAATAGTGGATGGTAGTCAAATGAATATTCGTGGTGCTTTTCTTCATGTACTTAATGATGCTCTTGGTTCAGTCATTGTTGTTCTAGCTGGTTTAGCTATTCGACAATGGCCTGATAAAGCATGGGTTAATTATATTGATCCATTAGCTAGTTTAATTATGATTTCAATGATTGTTATATTTACAATTCCGTTATGTAAACCATATTCATAGATAATAAATATGATATATATATATATTGTGTTTTTCTTAATTTAGTACGTGAAGCAGCATTAGTTCTTTTGCAAACAGCTCCTATGCATATTGAAGTTGCTGATTTACAAAAACGTCTTGTTGAACAAGTATTTATTTTTATTTAAAATTTAATATGAAATAAAAGAAAAATTTATTTATTCATAGGTACCCGGTGTTCTAGCTGTACATGAATTTCATGTTTGGCAATTGAGTGGTTCAAAAATAATAGCATCTGCACATATACGTTGTCATAATTTAAGTGAATATATGGCCGTTGCTGAACAAGTTAAAGATTTTTTTCATAAAGAAGGTATTCATTCAACAACGATTCAACCTGAATTTATTGATGTTTGTATTAAAAGTTTTCTTTTAATTATTATTTATATTGATTTTTTTTTTTATAGCAACAAATTGCATCGGCAATAGTTAGTGACAAAGAATGTATTCTTGAATGTCTTAAAGACTGTAGTATGAATACGTAAGTAGAATAATTATATGAATACAAGATAGCATACAGATAGCACTATAATAAAAAAAATTAAAATATTTACACTTCAATTCGTTGGATAAAGAGTTTTTTTTTTTTGAATTGATAGTAAAAGTGCCAAGTAAGGAAAATACATATGAAGCGTTTCATAGATAATTTTCACTTGTTATCGAAAAGAATAAGAAGAAGTCAAAATGAACTATACTGATGTATACAGAGCAAGTTTTCAAAACTAGTAGTCAATTTCAATGCTGAAATTCGTATACCCTAAAGTAAAACGCATTATTACAGCTCATTAGAAATAAATCAGTATTCCATGTTTGAAATTTTGTAGCCATTGACTTCTAAATTAAATAGTTCTGAAAATTTGCTCTATATACATCAATATAGTATCATTCATGAAGTTCATTTTGATTTATTTTTCTTATTCTCTTATATGACTAGTGAAAATTATTAATGAAATACTATACATGTATCCTTCTTATTTAAGAACAGGTAGAATTACTTTCATGATAATAACAATAATACTTGACAGTAGTATTTACTTCTTTTATCCGTATGAAAACAAAACTTTGAATAAAGTTGTATCACTAAACAAAATATCTATGTGGATATATGTCTTTTCTTCTATCATAGTATTGTTAGTGGCCTACCATATGCAACTCTCTAAGAGAAAAAAAATTGCCGCAAAAGTCACCTATAGTAAATTGCGTTGTACTAAACTCTTATTTCAAGGATAAAAGAAGAGATTTGACAGTAAAAAAGCAGGTTTTTTCTGGAACAAATAACTCAATCCACGTTGCATGGTCATATTTGATGTAAGAGCCAACATTAGCTCTGATGTGTAGAGATATTTACTGAGAGTTATGCTTAATTCGGTATTAGCTGATGATAATATTTACAATATCACAAAATCCAACTTTTAAAAAGATGCAATACGATCAGGTCATTTCGAACATCACTTTGGCTTGAAACAAAAATGATGTTCTGATTCTAGACATTGAGATTTTGAGGCAAAAATTTCGGTTTCTGCTCAACAGTGCGGTGTACGTGCTATGCTTAATGATGAACCAAATATGGAAGAATAATTTGCCAAGGATTGAGAATAATCGGGTGTGAATTGTTTTGCGTGCTTACAAAACACGTAAAGAATGATTTTCAGAACCACGTTGAGCAAGGAAACCGACTTTTTTATTTTCGAGAAATACTCACTGTTATGTAAGATACGATGTAGCTTGATGAACTGATTTCGAATATCATCTCTGTAGTACTCAAAAATGTCTGTCTATTTGAAAAATAAAGAATTCAGGGGCATAGTATTGATGCTTTGCGAACCCACTAGCACTGTTTCTATTCATTAGTACAACTCATCTCTATCACCAACGATAAATGACATATAGAAAAATAGTTGATGAAAGTTTGGGATCAATCAACTGTGAATTATTTTGCTCATTCACAAAATACAGTATCACCAATTTTTTGAGCTCTTTTAGACCTAGTTATTACCATTTTCTATTCCATTATCTGGTCAATCGAAATGACTTGTTTCATACAATTCAAGTGTATGAACCAAGTATTAATTTCAGGCCATTTTTCATTTCAAAATATTTCCATAAATTACTGATAGAAATGATTTTCATATAATTACCGAACTCTGAAGACATTTTGTGATGGACATTCCCTCCGTTTGACTTGATTTATAGAGATCTTATTTTAGGATGAGATATACCAATTATAGTTATGTTTATTTCAATATTTGAACTTCGACAACATCAACTTTTGATCATCTCTACTTGGTAGGATCCGTCGGGTTCAAAACTTTTGGACCCGGATGCGGACCCAATCAAACCATACTTTGATACTCTCAATGAAATCTTCTCATCGGTATCGGGTAGTCGCCTAAAAAATACACGATAGCTTTCTCCGGCTTCATATATTTGGTTACTAGCGCATCCTACCCATTTTGCAGACGGCTAGAATCCATCAGATTTAAATTTTGCCGATCCGAACTTGATTTGGTTCGGCTTTGGGATCAACTCGATGGACTCTACCGCCTGATTATTCACCATGTATATACAAAGATGATGATTTATTTTATTTTTATATAGATGTTGTGGTCAACCATCAAGTTATGTTAAACAACGAACACCTCGTTTAGGTGCAAACAATAATACGGATTCAGGTTTGTTTAATTATTGTTTTTTTCGTTTTCCATGGTTTATTTTTTGAATTTATTAGATAATATTGCTCAACGTTCACAAGGTGAAATGATTATACCGTCAATTGAAATAATCAGTCCAACACGATCAAGTAGTTATGTTGAGAACACTAATTAACCGAACCAACAAAGCTTATTGTCAAATAATCTTGCCTTGCTTTCGTTGTTTTCCTCTTTCGATATTCAACACTATTAGTTACAGGAATTATTAAACATACACAGTCACTATTTCAATAACAGATTTCAAATATAAGAAACAAAAAAGCTTCTAAAATAACTAAAGATCTGAATGACGTGTATGCACAGTAATTAATCCCTTTATTTTCTATTTCCATGTTGTTTCCATTACTCTTTTTTCTATTTGTTAGTGTTGTAACTACAACTTTTTTTTTTTTTTATCATACATCGATGTTTATCTTTTTCTCTAATGCTTTTATTCTGTTTAATCTTCAATATTTTTTTCCACTTCATGTTCTCGTCATATTTATTAAAACAATTATGAAGAAAAATAATCATTATATGTTTCTTTCTTCCTTTTTTTCTTGCTATTTAAAACTAATAGTTTATTTCAAACTTAACGATCAATTAAAACAATTATAATAATGCTTTGGATTCAATTTTATTTGACTGATTGAGCAGAAAAATCTTAAATAAAAAACAACAAGAAAACATTAATATCAACTTTGCACACAAACAATAGCGAAGATCCTCAAAAAGAAATGTTTTATTTTGAATCTATGAACAATATAGGAAAAAAAAAAACTTTTTTTTTTCCGACATAATCATATCGCCATCCGTAAAAGATTCTTATAGAAAAATTCATTGAAGTGTATAACTGTCAATCTGATTGAATAAGTCTCTGATTAACAAGCTTGTCTTTTGTCGATATAAGATTTGAACGATGAATGATATACATATCATTTTCAGTATTCAATATTATGAATTGTTCTATTATTGTTTTAATGAATATTTTTTAAATAAATAATTGCTTTCTCTATATCAATAATTCTGATATACATATTCTTATATTTTTTTGTTAGTTAATTTTCAACAAGTATGTAAATAATATTTTATTATTTGATAGTATTCATGATTTAAATAGAAAGAAAAGTATCAATAAACCTTTTTATATTACGTCGTATGTTTCAATTAGATCGAATATTGTTTATCAACTTGACCTTTTCAATGATATTAACTGATAAATCTATTCATATCATTTCACCTTCGATATGAAGACGAAAGATGGGGCTGTAGACGATAATTTCAATTTAGTTTTTTTTTTTATTTCTATATATTACAAACACTTATGAAGTATAAATTCTAATCTTGATGGAAAGATCTAGCAATGTAGAACGAATCGTTGCCAAAGACTAAAATTGAATACTAGACTATAAACAACCATATATGAATGATTGTTCTTTAAACAAAAATAATATTTTGACGATAGCTGTTATCATATAAACACCATAATATCCAAAACATTTTTTCCGTTTGGATGAATCAATAAATCAGTGTATATGTCAATAATCTACGATATCAACCATAATTCGTTGATTCAGTAATTTCTTTTTTTTTCTTTTAGTGATTAATGAGAAAGAATGGATTAGAAACGACAGGTACACATATATGTGTATCCAAATATATATATATATATATATAATATATATGTGATATTCGTTACACAGTTACGAATAACAGAGACGGCAAGGTTTCAATACGCATATATTATACCTATATGCAAAGCACGCTTCTTGATATATATTATATACGCATCCAAATAAGTAAGAAAAACAGGTGATAATGTGTATGATTTGTCGAATAAACGGCAAAAGCAAATTCAATTCTACGGCTCTCTTCTTTTTTTTGTTTTTCTTCGATGCCTTTTATTTGGCATATACTCTTAACAATTACGAATTTAGACATTCTTCCATATATATAGATACGTATATGTATCTATATATATTCATTCAAATATTGGAAAATGTCATTGTTATATTAATGATTCTTTTATCTCTAGCAGTCATTTACTATTTCATCTGCAGGTATATATATAAATTTTTTTTTTTGTATTCTTCTTTATTTCTTTCTTCGAATATAAAGTAACACATCGAATGAATCTTCCGTGATCGTCGATGGAAGAATGAAATGATGATACAATGAAATGAAGAAGAACTATAGAGCATCTTATTCATCTGCCTTCTTCTTCTTCTTCGTCTTCTTTTTTCGTTGAATCAATCAAAGAAAAAAAGGTAGATCGATGTTTGATAGTGATAAATAACGAATGTTGTCATTTATTGAATAACAACTAGACAACAAAAAAAAAAAAAAAAAAAAAAAAAAAGAAACGAACGAGAATTGCTAACATGATATTTTTTAATCAGAACACTCATGTCATCATATATTTCATGTCATTTCTCTATTTTTCTTTTCTAAATACATGTATTTAGTTTATCAAACTATTCTGATCACTACTCATTTCCAATCTAATCAATCATATAATGCAAATCGTTTTTTATATAATATAATCTTTTATCGAGGTGAGTTATCTCTGAATTAGACAAGTATCAAAAAAAAAATTCTTCAAATGATAGAGAACAGAATCAACAATTATGATTGTCTGCCGAGTATTTTTTTTTTTGCTTGGCCGTTGTGTATACGCTTTTTGTGATACGGATTTTCTCGTCAGCGTTCATTCAGCTCTTTGCTTCTTTCTTTTTTTTCTATTTCTTCTCTCGTTCAGAATACATGATAGAAAAAAAAGCAAGAGAAACATAGTTATGTACTCGTCCTGATAATTCAGACTAGCGTTAGACACATTCTCATATATAGACGTTCTTGTGTGCACAAAGAAATCCGAGATTAACTAGAAGACTATGCAAGTATTCTCGTATTTTCCAAAAAAAAAAAGGATACAGATTGAACGTTTATAGAAGAAAAAAAAGAAAATACGATTCATTGTATGAATGATATGGGAAGAGAATTTTTTTGCTTTCCTTTTTTTCTCTTCTTTTCCTTTTGCTTTGCTCTGTCGTAGTTTTTTTTTTTGGTGAACGTGTCTTGCTTATTGTGCAAAGGGGTTTGTCGTTTTTTCTATCCATCGTGTCTTCATTTTTTTATGCTGCCGGAAGGCAACGTTATATCTTTCCACTTATCTACTTCGAATAGAACTGTTCGTTCTTTTTCCAATCGCATTATAGTGATACGATTCATGTGTCTTCTTAACAAGAAAGAAACTTATATTTTTTTATCTTCATATCCTTATATGAGAAATGATCCATGAATTCTAATCATTGCGTATATGTACATATATACATATATAAATATGTATATATATATATATATGTGACAAGAATTATTAAGAGTATCAGTCACTTGCACCCACTGTGTTATTGGTAGTTCCTATTGATACCTATCAAATCTCATTCTTCTTTTTTCTCATTTGAAGACTATATATATATATATATGCGTATATGTATATATTCAAATGAAATATTAAGTGATTTTTTTTCTTCTTTCTTTCATCACTTTCATTTTATACATACATCCATCTATACACCAAACAAACAAAGTCGAATAGGACTTTGAATTTTTTTTTTTTGTGTGTATAAAGTATTCGATAAAGAATAAAATAAACTTTTCTTTTCTTTCTTCTTTCACTCATATTTCATTCTTGGAAGAAGTTTTTTTCTTTTTCTTCTTCTTTTTTTTTTTTTTTTCTTGTAGAAATATAAATCGACAAGATGTTGATGCCATCTCAGTCACCACCATCGACGACCACTATTCAAACATTACCTTCAGATCAACAACAGCAACAAGAATACGTCGATAAATTAAACAGCCAAACGAACAGTACAGTTATAAAATTTCGACGAGAAAAATCAATGGAATTTGATGATGATACAAGATTTATTAGTAATATCAATGATGATATCAATAATAATCATTCAGTATTTGAATCAACAGATGATATGATAAAATTAGAATCAAATGATACATCATCAGTGTCAAGTACAAGTGAAGATTCACAACTAATAATACAAACTCCATCACCACCACCACCACCACCAATATTATCAAGTCCAAGTAAAAAAACATTTATTTCATTTACACAAAAACATATAGAGATATTCTTATTTTTAGCATTTAGTAATCTATCAAAACAAACAACAAAGATTTCTTCCAATCGTCGATCTGTTCGATCATCATCTAATCGTCGATTAGTTGGTGAAAATGAACAAACTACATTGACAAATATCAATGAACCTGATCCAAATGTATTTCTAATATCATCTGATACAAATTCTCATAATACAATACGAAAAACAAAACATGATGTTAAACGTTTTGTTATGTATATAGATGAACAATTTGAAGAACAAAAACCTTTACATACAATATCAGCTGAATCCTTATGTCGATATTTAAAACATTATTTTGAAAATACAAAAAAATTTGATGGTACACAATATGAACCAGATACATTAAGAAGTTTTTTATTGAGTATTGAACGTTATTTAAAAAGTAAAAAATATGATTATAATTTAATGGAATCACCATTATTTCAATCATGTCGACAAGTTATTATGAATAAACGTGAACAATGGAAAAAAATGGGTGGTGGAAATCATTTAAATAATCATCATCATTCAAAATCATCATTTATGTTATCAAATATTAAAAATTTAACTATATTTGATAGAACTAAACCTGATGGTTTATTACTTGAAATGTATGTTCATATAACAAAACTTTATCAAGATAAAATTTTATCAATATCACAATTACTTTGGAGTGATATTGAATTAATTGATGAACAATATCTTGTACGTCGTCAACAAAAACCAGAAAATCAAACCATAAGGTTGAAATAATAAAAAAAAAAAATAATCACTAATCAATTAATATTATGAAAAATAGTTGATTTGACTTTTATTTTTTTTTAGACTTTATGCAATACCAAGTCAACCATCAATATGTCCAGTACAAGCTTATCGTCTTTATGCAACACATCGACCACCACAATGCAATACACCTCAATCACCTTTTTTTCTTATGCCACGTGCTTCTAATACTCATCATATTTGGTAGAAATATATTTATTATTCAATTAAATTTACTTAAAATTTCGCTTTTATTTTTATCTATCAGGTATAAAACAACAACAGCTGCTAAAAATCTTGAACAAATACTTCAAAATGCTATTCAATGTAGTATTCTTTCAAAACAATCATCACCATCATCTTCAATAACAAATTTTAAAACTATTGAACGTTCATTACCATCGACTGTTAATGAATCATTATCTCCAATATCAATACTAAATGGAAAACGAACTGAATCACGAATGTCATCACCTGGTTTATTACCATCATCAAAGCGAATACATTCATCAACATCTTTAGTACAACCATTGAATCTCGTTATTTCAACAAATAATATATCTATGGAAGATGATAGTGGTACAGCTTCATCATCTCCAACAAATTCATTATCAAACGATGTTACACCTACATCTATATTAAATAAAAATTCATCATCAATAACTAATATATTTCATAAACAATCATCACCATCAATAACTAATCCGATTTGGGATGAAAGTGTTACTGATATATTATTGACTGTAGCAAAACAACGTGATACACGTGTCGTTAAAATAAATATTCTTCGAACATATCTAGAAGAAAAATTAGGTGTAGTAGAATTTTTATGTCTTTATCGTGGATTTAAATCGGAACCAAAATTAACATTTCATGGAACCCCATGGGAACATTATCAACGTTTTTTACCTGTTCTTTTTACGCTTCTCACACTTGACAATACGACTGTTTAAGCAATGTCGGTTTTTTTTTCAGTTTTATTCTTTTTTTTTTCCTATGTTTGTTTTTATCAATCAAGAATTATAATTTTTTTGTTGCTTTGTTTGTATATCTCAAAATATGTCATAGAAAGAAAAGCTAAAATTGAAAAAAAAAAACAGAAACTTATTTGAATATGCCGCCTTAGGAACAATATATTTCTCGTTTATTTCTATCGCAAAATGGCAAAGACTATGCATTTGACATGTTATTCACAGACACAAAAGAATTCATTAAATCAAAAGAATGAATAGTTTGTTATTTTTTTTTTTTAAAGTTTTTCATAACTAACTATTTTTCAATGGATTTTTTTGATTTCGATAATAATTTATATAGAACATTTCAAAACAAGAACAGTATGATCGAAAATAATGTTAATATGACTTGATATTTTTAATGTGTTTTTGCAAGAAACAAAAAACAAAACTCGATAATGTAATCTTTCATTAGACAACATTTCGAAAAAGAATTTCTGTCTATAAAAAAATCAAAATACAGTCGCAACAACTTATGTCAATCTAAAAACATATATCATTGAATATCAAACAATCTTTCTTAATAAGCAACATTATTATTTATTATTTAGATTTAGCATCTGCTTATAACTGACAATCAAGTGGATTTGATATTTAAAGAAATCCTAGAAAGAGAAAACATATGCTTTGTTTTTTTTTCTTTTTTTGCAATCAAGAAATATTCATTTCATGATAATATACTTTTATTTTCATCGCAAAATCATCACTTATGTTTATCTTCATGATATAACTATTAAACAATAAGCTATTATAAAATATATATTATACTAATAGATTTTATCATTTTTTGTGTGTATGAATCAATTCTTCTGAATAGTTTTCAAATACAAAATAAATAATGCACTACCAACTATAATATATCAATATGTTATAAATAAAATTCAAATTGTTCATATCTTGTATTGAAATTTTTGTACTAAGTGATACTATGAACTACATAGTACTGCCCAATAAATCTTTTTTTCAATATGTATTTAAAGAAAAAAAAAAAGATTAGAAATATCTGGTGCACCGTAAAACACACATCCTTCGCTTGTTTTTTTTTAGCAATTCAATACAACAAAACGCACGAATAAGAAAAAGAAAAAACAAAATCCCACACCCTAACCATTTGTTATACACACAAAATAAAAAGAAAAACAAGAACGTAATAGTATTCAAAAAAAGAAAAACAAAAGACAGGTCAATTAAAGTCTAGTGTTAAGGGAAGCATATAATCGATTAGATCAAATAGAAGCAAGGATGTTGATTATATGCAAAAAAAGAAAAATAGGTCATCTATAGGTGAAATAAAAACAAAAAAATTTTGTTCGATAGTTTTCTTGTTCAAATTAAACAGACAGCGTATATATATACATAGAAAAAAAACAAAAGAAAGAAAAGACTCAATATAATTATTGTACAATTGATTTTGTCATCGTCACTGGATGTCCAACATTAGCACGAACCGGTGTATCTCGTACAGATTCAACTCTAAAGTAAAAAAAACAAAAGGGAAGATTAGATTTTTTTTTTATCACAAAAACAAAAATTATGTATTGAAAGAACAGAAAAAAATTCACAAAATTTTGTTTCGTGATATTAGTTAAGTTCATACAAACAAAAAAAAAAAAAGATGTGCGATTTGTTGTAAAAATTAAAGTATGAAGAAAAGAACAAAAAAAAGAAAGAAAGAAGTTTGAAATAACTCACGAAGAACTACTAAAAATATTATTCAAATTACTTATTTTTTTCTTTATAAAACGATAAAATTAACGTTTTTACCTTGAACAATCAAAACTTGATAATGAATTTGCTGAATAATTTGTTTGTTCTTTAGTTTTTTGTTTTGATCTATGTCGATGTAGAAATGAAAGTTTTTTTGTTGTTGGTGTTGATGTTGATAAAAAATTTGGATTATCAACAATAAATTTATGTGTACCTAAATTTTTTGGAAAATTTTTATTTTTCTTTTGATTAATTATAGCAAATAAATTTACCATTTTCATATTCACCTAATGCATCTGCTTTAGCAACATTTGTTTTCTTTTTTGAATTTGATCGAAATAAATTTTTAAATGATTGTGATATTGAACGACTACGACGAATTGGCTTTGGATCTGTCACATTTCCAAGAAAATATTCTAGAAAAAAAAATATTCGATACAAAAAGTAAATATATACGTAGATATGTGTGTATATATATATATAGATATGTATGTGTATATTTTGCACTAACTCTATCATGCTTAAAAGTAAGGTCAAGCACATAAAAACATACCGGGGTTTGGTCCTGGTAAAGCTGTATAAAGTGATTAATATTTCAAAAGTGTTAGAAAAAAAAAAATTAATAAATCATTTGTTAATCCTCACCTGATGATAAACTATGTGAAACAGGATTAGTTTTTTGTGCTTGAATACTAGTGTTTAATTGTGAAATACTACTTGTGTGTGAACTCATACTAGTATCATGTTTGTCTTTGTTACGATGTTTTCGTCTTGGTAATGTTAAATGTTTAAGTGAACTCATAAATGATTTTGATTTTTGAGGTTTATCATGTCCAAGACCACCATCACGAGGTGTTAATGGTGAAGATTGCGAAAGTGGACTTGTGTTTGAATGAATGTTTACTGATCGAGGTAATGTTGACACAAAACCATTATCCTAATAACAAAATCATATGAATAATAAAAATTATAGAATTTCCATTCGATTCATATGTAGTCTTGCAAACTAATGCAATAATCAACAAATGAAGATTGTATTCATTGTTGAAAAATTTTCAATTAGTAAATATTAGAAAATCATGATAGAGAAAATACTGAAAAACAATTAGACAAAAATATACACAACGATATAATGCGAAAAATGAAATTTTAAAATTTTAGTATTCATTCTAGGTTGAAATATTGTACCCATCAATCTACTTTACAGATGTAATGGCATGCATAAGTCAGTCAATATACATTTGATTAATATCTTTATCTACAACTAGAGTTGTCACCAACGTCGAGACAGGGATCAATGAGATGATTCCACAATCTTGAAAAATTTTCGTTTTTCTTTTCGTTAATTTCCAAAAGAAAATGTTCAACTTCATCAAATCTGATCAACTTTAGCAAAAGTTTTCTAATTGATTTCTTGAGTTATCGACTCTCATCAAAACTCCTAATGGCCTTAAAATATTCATGGCTGCAGCTATTAATCACTAAAGTATCTAATGTGTCGGAGTTTATCATATAGAAGATTACGTGTTTGTTGTTCTCCTATCAACTCTAGAAGAATACTATCGATAAATTAGCTATAATTAGGTTTATTGTTATTAAAGATATTTACCATCCTCACCGAGGCGAAAGACGACGCGGAGACAATTGCACTTTAATAGCAGCTATGACTTATTTTTTGTCGGTTGCTTCGCCCCGTCTCTCTTCTTGTTTATCTATCGGACGAACAGCCTTTGATCATGTCAGCTATTAAACTTTACTGCTAGAAATTCTTAGCAAAGAATGTATATTAACTGCTGAACAGTTAAATGAAGGAATTTAATTATTGACAGACTCATTCTTTTGAAGATATCGTTTGTTTTATCACCTTATTTTATACTCATTTATTGCATTTATACATTAAATCGTAATCAATTGTTACATAGTAAATGATGAAAGATTATTCCTCAATCGTATACATACACATAGCTATTGAACCTCGTCTTGTCTTCTTCTTCATTACTTTTCTAGCTGTTCTGCAATTTCGTCTTTCATCAATACATTGACTTATCTTCTATTTTTTTTAACTCGAGGACATATTTCAGGTTCGTTTTCTCTTTTTCTGTTAACTTAAGGACATTTTTTTTTCGATATCTATCTTCGAAGAGAGAAAAAGAAGATGATTTTTTTTTCTTTATCTTCTTTGGTATAAATTCTTTTTTTTCCTCAATAAACTATTCATTCGTATCATTTTCATCTACTACAAAATGAGCATGCTTATCTAATTTCAATGTTGATTAATATTTATTCTGATAACCAATTCACCTAATTTAAGAATTAGTAAATTTCATTATACCGAGCATCATCTTTAAATTCATTTGAAAGTTAAGTTTAACTACAGAAAATAACTTAAGATGGAAACGAACACCCTATAAGTAAATGAATAAGTTCGATGATATTTTACCTAATAAAATATTCTTTCGTAGTATTTTCAACTTAATGTTGTTGTTCTAAGTAAGTATTTAAAAACATTATAAAGCAACAAACAAGAGGAAAAAATTGGTGAAAAAAACTCTTTTTAAATCATCACTAGATGCAACCACGCCGCGTCTATCGAACAATAATGAGGGGTGAGGCATAGTCGCGCTACCAATCAAGAAGGCTTTAGACGGTAGTCACCTCCGTCCCTAACTAGAGTCCATCGTCATTTTTTGCACTACTCTCGCTCCGCATTCTAGACATATTGTACATCTCTAATTAATATCTGATTAATTTTTGAATGATTTATGAATAAATATTTTCCATGATTTTAATATATGTCATGTAAAGGTGTCATCTTTTTTTTTGTTTTTTGTTTATTTAACTTACATCATCATATAAACTAGATGGTAAACCATAATGTTTTGGCAGTGTAGCTGCATCGTAAGATGATGATAAGAAATCATTGGATGATGATTGTTGATATCGTTCTGGATAATCTTGTTCGATTTTATGAAGTTCTATTTGAATAAAACAAAATGAAAAAAAGAATTTATTTCAATTATATTTATTTCAAAGAAGAAATTATTATAAAAGCATATAAGTAAAAATTCTACCTCGTTCATTATATGTCCAAACTTGACTGTCAGCTATACTGTCATCATCGTATCCATTGTTAGCTATGGTTAGTTTATAGAAAAAAAGAATCACACATATGTAATATGTTTTATTAAATGTATGAGTGTAAAGACATGCAAAAACAAAATATAGGCAGTATTACAGATAAATCAATCTTACTAGTTAATGCTTCTTCTTCAGATAAAGTTGAAAACTAGAAGAAAAAAAAAATATATATATTTAAGTTATTTTATTTTTTCATTTTTTGTAAATTTTATATTGCATTGCTATTGTTATTTTTGTACGAAAATTAGAAGAGAAGTATTTTATTAAGTATTTATAAGAAGAGAAAAACACGAATATTATTAAAAAAACAGTTTGCGTAAAAGTTTTTGTGATTTAAGACGATCGATTAATCGACTTTGTTGATTTTGTGATTTCCAATCGTGTAACATCGTTGGTGGTAATGATGTAGTTTTATCTTCATTATATGAAAATGAAGTTTTTACTAAACTAGATTGTGTATAAAGTAACTGATATGATTCATGAGATTTGTCAGCACTATTTGTTAATTTTGTTTCAATTGATGCCCCTAAACAATCAGTTGAATGTGTTGATGTTTGAATTGTAAAACCTGTTGATTCCATTGGCACTAATGAATATGCATTGGATTTTTTACGTATGGGAGCTTCTCTTGGTCCCAGTGGTAATGATGAAAGACGAGTAGTGTTATCCAATTCTTTTGTTTCTTCTATTTGATCATCATCAAATGATTCTGATTGCAATAAATTTTGTGCTAAACCGCATACATCTGAACAAGAATTCGATTTAATTAATTTTAAAGTTGGAAGATATTGTCGTTGATTATTTTGAATATGTTCATGTTTTGATCGTACTTCTGGACTTGTACATAGATTTAAAAAAATTTTATTTAAATTCGTTTGACTACGACTACGAACCATGATTAAGTATGTTTGTATATTATATTCACCAATATATATACACGTAAATAACAAGCAATAATGATATATTACTGTCTCTTTTCGTATATAGAGAAAAACGAAAATGTTATAGATGATATGAAAGAGACGGGGGAAAATACCATATAAAAGCAAATCGTAGGTATCGAAGGCGAAAAAAACAACAAAATATTTTATGAGTAATATGAAAAAAAACTAAACTAGAAGATAGAATATAGAGTCTAATGACAATAATATGTATGAAAATGTTTTTATCAATATGATGAATATTATTAAGTATTATTATTTTTAGATTAGTTTCATTAGCTTTAGAGAAACGAAATGAAAAAAAAAAAAAAGAAACAAAATGAACTTGTTTTTTTTTTTCCTTTAATTATACTAAAAAGAAAAAAAGTATGTGCGACATTTTCTATCATGGTAATTAAATGGTAATTTTCTCGATAGTAATTATTATTGTATAGAAAAGCAAATGTCTATGTATGTAGTCTGACCTTACCTCTAAACGAATAATGGATTCAGGGTTCTGTGGACTTATTGGTATATCTTGTTTATAGACTGTGCTTGTTGCATAAGCAAAAGGTATTGATACATCAGCATAAACAGTATCAACTAGATAAAATAAACAAAAATATTATGTGAATACTTTTATTATAAAATAGAAATAAATCAACGAACTGTAATTATTATTCGTTCTTTTATTAGTTTGTTTTCGATCAATTATTTGTAAACGTATTTGATTACTTTGTTCATTACATTCAAAAATAAAACGTTCATCCCAAAAACTTTACAAACAAAAAAATTTTTTTTGTTTTTTTTTGTTTTGTATAAAAGAAAATAATTAACATACGGATTAAGACCATTTTTTGCAATATCTGTTTGTTTGATCTGTTTTGGATGATTTAATTCGAGAATACAATATGGTTGTTCAACATCTAGTTTATCATAAAAAAAAAAAAGAAACATATAAAATAATAAAAATAAAGACAAAATTTTAAAATAATTACCATGCAATTTAACAGCTTTAACAATACGAACAAGTAATCTTTTTGGTTCTTTTTCAAATTCTGATTCTTTTGTATATATATATGGATTTATATCATTAACTAGTAATGTTGGTGGAGGTTCGGGTAGTTGATATCTTATTGAAGTTTGTTCATGTGAACGAGATCCAACTGGTTGAACAGATGATGATGATTGTTGATTATTAGATGAATACTAAATAAAATAGAAATGCTTAATTAATCATTGTAGCATTATTTATGATTATAAAAAGAATACAAAAAACATATTTTGATTTTTTTTTTCCCAGTCATTTTGTTTTCTTTCACTATTAGCATTATTCAAATCTCTTGAGATTAATAATTTAATTAGAAAGCCAATTCAATACAGTAATAGATAAAAATCTATACCATTGTAAAATCTTCCATTAAATTAATAAAAATACGCAACATTCATCACCTCTTGATCATAAACACTATTCATTCTTTCAATATTATTCTTAATTATTAGCTCTAATGTATGACCTTGCCAATATACTAACAAACCGAAATTGGCTTTTTTTTTTATCTCAACACATACAGTTTATCAATCTTTGATTTCCATAATAATGTACGGATGGAAGTCTTTATCATCGAATTCAATTATCAAACTTCTACATAGTACGAATAATCGAATTTCTGATATTTGTTGAAAGTTCTTGTAACTAAAGCATGTCAGTTTGGTCCTGGACGAGTCTGAAAATTTTGGGTCCGATAAGCTCTAGCTATCTGAGAGATGTGTAAGATGTGCTAGTCATCGAATACAAAAAAAAAGCTAGAAAAACGATCTTCTATTTTTGAGACTATCATGCAAGTTCGATCAGAAAATCCTATTAGGAGTATCAAAGCACGGTACGATCGGGTTCGAGTACAACGTTTTCGACCCGATGGGCTCTAATCGTGACTTTGTTTTTTCATGTTAATGATTGGACTGTACTATGAGTTACTATTTATTAAAAAAAAAGGGGACTTGTCTCATTATTTCATTTGATTAAGTTCGTCTAGGGTAAGAACTTTTATTCGTTACTGTATATCTGTGTTATTGTAATGGTGATATGTTCTTTAGAATATATATGGTAATGATTTATTTTGACAAGGTATATTATTAACTGTAAAGAACGAGTTGTTTTTTTTCTCTTCATCAACAGTTAGTAAGGATTTATTCAGTGTTCTCTTCTGTTTTTTTTTCACTATCAAATAAATAATAAAATGTCTTACGGGTTTATTCGAATCTGGATAAGATCCAAATGCGGAATTATAAAGAGCATGATGATTTGTATCTTCTTGATGATCTGATAGACGAAATGAACAACGAACTGTTGTGTGACTAATAGTTTCGTCTAGTAATTTAACAATAGATTGTTTTTCACTTGGTAATAAAGTCTTAAGAAGCAAAAAAAAAAAGAAAACATCATGGCTTATTTGAAGAAAAAAAAAAAGAAAGAGATTTTCATGTATTTTTACATTATTTGGATCAATAATATTAACTGGATTAATTTGAAGCTGTTGAAGATTAGCTTCAATTGAATATTGATTAGGATTAATAGCTAATAAAATATATAATTGACCAGATAATTTCGGTGTTTCAACAGAAAAATGTTGTTCTCGAAATGTATTAATAATATTAACAATTAAATGATCAAAATCAAGTACAGCATTAATAATCTTTAAAAATAAAAATAGAATTATTGATTTTAAAGGAGCAAAAAAAGAAGAAGAAAAAAAACATTAAACTCAATAGAATAAATATTTACAATTTTTTCAGCAGGTGTTTCACTATTGTTGTTGTTATTAGTTTGAGAAACATCACGAATTTTTGCATTAGCAAATTGTAGTGTTTCCACGCTGAGCTGTTCCTAATAAATAATAAAAACATGTTTCTCTCAATTGGCTTTGTCTATTAATTTGCTTAAGGACACACATCAGTATGGTATACATATGAAAAAACAAAGATCGTGTTGGATGATAAAATACAAACATATGTAACAAGCACAACAAAATAAATGTTAGCCTCAGTGTTTTTTTGATATTTCTATCAAGTTTTTTGTCATTCAGATTTTTTATTTCAAAAAGATATACTATGTAATTCTGAAAAACGTATATATTTCTCTATGTTTCCAGAATCAAAGAAATTACATAAAACTTTTTGTTTCATTCTCGAAAGTATTTAGACTTTTGCGATGACACATTTACAATTGATTATAGTTACGATTTTACTATAGATAATTATTTAGAATGGATTAATCATCTAAATGAGTTGTAAACGTGTCATAAGAAAAGCGATAATGTTTCTAAGAATAGAAATATTTCCTAGAAAAACGTATATATTTGAAGGTTGTGTATAATCTCAATCTTCGTATGAATTAAGTTTTAGAGAAGGAGAACAATGTATTCTATAGAATAACAAAGGTGAATTTTTTTCAAAAAAGAAAAAGCAAAATCTGAGCGATAAAAATAAAAATCGAAGATATGAAAATACTAGTAAAATCATTATTTATTTTATTTTATTCTATTCTTTAGAATTTATTTCTATTTTTTTTTTTTTACCTTTCGATTTAAAAATTCTTCATTTAATCTTCGTACAAATTCATTAGAAAATTTTTTTCGAATATGACTATTGGAATTTAATAATATATTTATAAGTGATGGAGTTGTTTTTTGTAAAAATTTTTTTCGTATTTTTATTAATATATTTTCTTTATAAGAATAAATCAATTGAAAAATTTTTTGTATATATTTTAATAAACGACGATATTCAAATATGATTAAGAAAATTATTGTTAATAGAATAAATGTTATAAGAATGCTTAAATATAAATAACGTTGATTTGTTTTTTCAGAAAGAAATGAAAAATGTAAACGAGTATTATTATAATATAATGTAAGATGATGAATTAATTGATGAAACTTATCAAGTTGACGTTCAATGAACGCATCGATTGCAGCTCGACGATTTATAGACATAGTGAATTTCTGTAGGGTATTCCTATATTGTTCCATATACCAAACATATATACACCCGACGAAAGAAACTCAATCATCATCAACATGGAACTGCTGTCGTTCGGCATTTTTTTTCATCTTTCCAAGTGCATCCGCGCGGATTTTTGTCGTTAAGAATACAGAAAACGACAGAAAAAAAAGAGAGAGAGAGAGAGCGAGAGAAATCGGCATAGATATTATGTCTAGATGGTGCTTCTCGGAAACAAACAAACGCTCGATCCAACTATACACATATATGTATAAACCTTACGTGTATGATAAAAGTCTTTTTTTCCCATCGCCTGATAAAAAAAACACTCTGTTAGGACGTCATTGACGAGAAGAAAACAAACAAAACTAGTAGACGTCATCGAAAAAAAAAAAAGAACAGCTTTGTTGACAGTTAACTAAGTCAATCGATATGTCTTTCTAAGAGAAGAGAAATATTGTATAATCTCAAGGTTAATATTGACTAGAAACAGAAGATTATTATTCAATAACTTACATGTTTCTTTAAAAATGTATTATTAATTGCTATACGATATGTTTCACTTAGATGTCTAAAACCATCATTTTTTTCATTGTGAAGCCATAAACGAAGTTGGTTTTCAATTTGTTGATCTAATCGATAAGTTTTCGTATTTGATGGAACTGTTTGTTGATTAATAGATGATGATGATGATGATGATGGTTTTTGTTCTATTGCTGTTGTTGATCTTGATAAATCGTTTTTATTCGCCGTTATTATTAGTTGTTTATTCTTTGGTGATCGATCAGAATTTTCTTGATGATGAAATAATGAAAAATGAGTTTGTTTTTTATCAGTTAAACTTGCATAAATAGCTGCTAAAATAACAACTATTATACCAATAATAGCCCAAAATCGTACAAAACGATATAATTGTGTTTTAAAATTTCGATTTGATGTTTTAAATATTAAAGCACATGAAGAATTTGGATATTGACGATAACATCTAGGTCCATTAGATTTTAATATTGATAAATAAACTGGAAATGGCGAATGATGACGATATGTATCAAGAAAATGAAGATGTTTACGTTTTAATAATCGATAACGACTTAAATGTTTGATATAATCATAACATTTAAGATCAGTATATGCTGTATAAAGAGATGTTGTATTATAACGTGGTAAATGACGTGCATGTTTTGTTGATGATGTAAATATACGTGCAAGTTTTATTTTTCCTTGATGCCAAATATTCCATGCATCATCAAAATAACCATTTAATTTTCTTTTAATTATTTTTTTAAATTTTTTAATTAAAGAAATATTTTTCTTCTTTTTTTCATGACGCGATAGTTTTTTATGAGTAATTTTACTAAGTGATTTTAATTTATCTTTTATTTTTTCTGTTAAAATTTTTGGTTTTTTTTTTCGTTTCAATGATTTTATTCCATCATCAATAGTTTCTTTTAACTAAGAAAAAAAAAAAAACAATGTAAGAAAAATTTAAATATATATTTTAATATACAAACATGTTCAACTTTTGTATCGATCGCATTTTTAACCTGAGAAACTTTATTTTCTATTGGTTCAACAACTTGTTCTTTAATTTTTGATCGAACTTGATTACTTGTTGGGATCTAAAGAATGAAAAAGTTTTGTTTTTTTTTGTTTGGAAAAGACAACAAAAGAAAAAAGGAAATACTTGTTCGGTTGCTTCTTTAAGATATTCAGATGATTTTTCAAGAGTACTTGAAACAAAATCTTCAGCAGAATCAATAACATGAGTTGATGTTTGTTTTAATTTATCAACACTTTCAGAAATCTATTTAAGATAAAAATAGAATATTAAATTTAAGATACTTTTTTTTTCTTACTGTATCTTTAATTGATTTACTGATATTTTCTGTTGTTTCTTTTTTATCATCAATAAATGATTTAACAACGTTTTCTTTTTCATTATGTTTAGTTAAAGAAGATAACTTAAAAAGAAAAACGATACGAATTTATTCATTTTTTTTTTTCAAAAACTTTACTTTTTCTTCAATTGGTTTAATTATATGGTCTTTAATTTGTTCAGTAATTGATGGTGATGGTTCATCTTCTTCGTCTGTTGAAGGAACAATCTATAAAAAAAAAATCAAACAACCTTGAATTAATATAAATTTAAGAAGCTTAATAATTTTACTTTATTCTTAATATTTGCAGCTACATTTTTGACTGTTTCAATTGGTGTAGCTAGTGTTTTTTTAACCTTCTCAGATAACTTGGAAGATTGTTTTTCTTCTTCATCGTCAGATTCATAACCTGAATCTTCGTCATCATCAGTAGTTGAAGAAGAAAACTAATAAAAAAAAAAAAAGAAAAGAAATCATATGTAGTTTTTTTTTTTTGCATGTTGATTTTTAAGACATATTCCAGAATTGTTAACAGCAACGATAAATAATCGATTCAATTTAATACAAGATTTCTTTCTGACTGGCCTAGAATTTTTCTTTTCTAGAAATTTTTACTAATATCGAAGATTATTTCTATCAAAAAAAAAAAAAAACATATCATACTGTTCTATTTAGTGGAAATTCATCGTTGTTTGCTTGATATATTTCATTAACACACATACATTGATATTAAGTTATGTTAGCGAAATAAAATGAAAATAATTATTTAGTATTGTTGTATCTCATAGATTTATTTGTATTGTCTACTATTCGAAGTATATATTTTATACAGATATAGAAGATAAATAAAATATACAGTTAATTGATCATGTCCATACGTGATAACCATATCATTAATGTGCAAAGTTAATGAGACAATTCATATAAGCAACAACTGATTCTGATCAATCAGAAATCTCTAGCTTTTGCTTGTAGTGTCAATCAATTAGTTCTTAACCGGTGATATCGTAACCATTTCTTCAGATAAAATCTATCGAAATGTTGATTTTCTATTGCAGCGCTATGAAAATCTTAGAACATTTTGTTCAAAAATCCTAATATTTCACTAGAGAGATCTCCTATAAGGTTTGTATCTTTACAAAAAAAACCATATTCTATTGTTTGCAGTGAATTTTAGATTGTAATCGAGTATCTCTTTATGATCGTTAGTTGTGATATACATTAAATAGCTATTATATAAGATTTTTAGTCCTATGAGGATACTCTATCCACTCATAGAAACCAAGAGAAAGAAAATTTATGGTAATAAATAATGAAAATTACAATAATAATGAAAAAAGACTTTTAGATTGTTCCGATAGTAATTAGAAGACAGTTATGACTGATTGAGGATTTTGTTCAAATGTTATAGGATTAATAAACTGAAGAATAATTCAAGTCAGTATAACGATCAGTTCTAGTAAGGAAAATATTTTATCGGTTGTAACTTTAAAAAAATTCATTTGATGCGACGAAAAATCTCAACAAAAATTAGTATAGGTTGTTTTTTTTGCTTTAAACTATCGATTACTGTAATAGAATGAATACAATATTAAGAAATTACAAAAAATTTCGAATTAAATATGTATTTTTCTAAAAATTGTATATACAAACTTTTTCAACAATTTTTGTTCCAATATTTTTAACTGCTTCAATTGGTTTAGTTAAATGTTCTTCTAACGAAGGAGAATCATCTTCATCTGCATCATTATCATCAACATCATCGTCTTCTTCTTCTTCTTCTTCTTCTTTTTTAGAAGATATCTAATAAAAATCTTTTAAAATTTAATAAAAACTTTAATAATTATACAAACTTTGCTTTTAACATTTTCTTTTAATTTATGTCCAAAATTTTTAACTGTATCTATACGTTGTTTTATTTGTTCTGTTATTGTTGAATATTCTTCTTGATCATCATTCTCGTCATCTTCATCATCAGTTTCATCTGTATCTGAGATGATTGAAGAGGAGGAGCTTAATTCAATATTCTCCTCCTCATTTTCATCTTCGAAATTTTTCTCTTCAATTTTAGTATTAACATCTTCATTTTTTTTCTTTTCCCATTTTTGAAATGGTGCTTTAAGATAATGAATAATCCATCGTTGAAATCTTGAACTTTTATTATCTTGATTTGTTTCATTTTGTTTATTTGTAGGTTTTAAATTATTTATTTGATTTTTAATTGATTTATGTATTGTTTTAACTGTATGTTCAAGTTTTTCATCACTAATTAATGGTTGACGTTTTTTATTTTTATGTGGTTCTTTCTCATCTTTGAATGCATCAATAAAACGATCATATAAACTTTCACTCATTGTTTCAACAGCCTCTTTTACAGCTAATTTAGCTGTTGAAGTTTTAATAGTCGTCGTCGTCGTTTGTCGATCAATAATGTGTGTCTGTAAAAACAAAAAAAAAAAAAAAGAAAATATTAAAAACTGTTGTATGAAAAATTCTTTTGTTTTATGTACTGAAGATACTTTAGCATTTTCATTATGATGTCGAATAGATGCAGCAATAGGTATAAGAATAAATATAGATTGAAAAAGAAGAAGCACAATAAATGTTAAAATAAATAAATATCGTTTAATATCATCACGTTTTGCTTGATCATAATTTAAAATTTTATAACGTCGAACTAAATGTTGATCATAAAATTGACAAATGTTTTCATGAGAAAATTTTGATATATAAAATGATGATATTGAACATAACCAAAATAATGGAAATAAAATATCATAATCAATTGTTTTTGGTATAAAAAATCGAGTTGTTCGTAATGGAAGCCAAAAAATAATTGAAATTATTTTAAATATTAAACGAAATATTAATTTTAAAAACCAATAGAATAAAATTTGAATATGTATTAAAAAATATAATAATACAAAAAAACCAATTGTTATTGAAATAACATTTGTTAATGAATGAAAACGTTCTCTTGTAAGAATTTTCCGTTCTTGAATTTGAGCTATATAACTAGTTATTGTATTTATTAATGGACTATTCAAAAATGAATATGTTGAAGGTATTGAAGATGACATCGAGGAAGTTCAATTGAATTTGTATCTTCTAAATAGAATAGTTAATAAATAACATATAAATATCAATTTACAATGAAACGTGATAATATCAATGTTCTTGTGTCATGTCATTCGACGAATATGTCTTCTTTTTTTTGTCATCATCGAAGAGGATTTAAAATAGCTGCATATACTCACAGTAACAAAATGTCTTTATTATACAACAAAAGATTGTAACAGATGATTACACTCTATGGATGTTCGTGTCTCTATCAAATTGAGCAATAATAAAATGTCTATCGAGAGAAAGTAGAGAGAGAGAGGGGGAACGAGTACGTTTTTTTTCGTCTTCTTCGCTCAACAATGTTTCATTGTTATTGTGCAGTCAAAAAAAAAATATATATTCATGTGCATGTGTGCGATGTAGCAACAACCAGAAATCCAACAGCGAGACAAAGAATGAAGAAAAAGAAAAACGAGACTGGAAGAGTCGCTGTTGCCATCGTCTTTCCTGCGTAATTCTTCGTCTACTATAAAAAGAATGTCAATAAGAAAGAAATATTTTACTACAATCTCCTCGTCTCATCACAATAAAGTTTTTTTTTTTGCCACCGTAACCGTTGTGATGCTTCGCAGATTTTTTTTTTTTATACTGATCATTTGCACATTTGTAGAAAAAAACGCGATCGACCATAAAATTAAAAAAATAAATAATAAACCAACAGACACACAAAACAAAAACCTAATTAACATACTTAGCTTTATTGTTTCACCATCGAACTGTTACAATAGAAATAATAGTCAATTTAATCTTTCTAATCTAGAAAACATTAACATAAAAAACAAGTTGTAAAAATAGTAGTAGAAAGATTTATTTTTGTATTCATTATAACCTGCCCTTCTCTACGACCAAATGTTTACTAATCATTGTTTTTTTTTTTTTTTCGTTTCTTCTTCGTAGTCACCAACGCACAATGACGAAATCGAAAGAGTAAAGGACAAGCTATGCGAGAAATACACAAAATAAAAAAGCCGAAAAAAAAATATATAAATGTTTGTTGAATTGTTACCTACTAATAAGAATAAAAATAAAGGTATGTCAAATTACTGCCGTACAAAAAAAAATGACAAAGAGACAAATGATATTTGTCAACGATATTATATGCTTACAGGTGAGTAATAGGGCAAAAAAATATTTACCTCTAATTTAGAAAATGCGTGAAACTATCATTATAATTAAATTATTATTGATAAACAAGTAGGTGGTTTTATTTCAAACAACAACAAAAAAAAATATAGATTTATGCAAAGAAAAATAAAATTCTGTTTCTTTTTCTTGTTTGAATATCACAGTATTTATTCAAGTGTTGATGTGTTTGTGCAAGATTGACAATATTTGGGAAACTGATTTTTAATGTATTGACCAATTTGATTTGCTGAATCTGCATTTGTTCCATCAACAAATAAAAGATATAGACTACAAACACCTTCATGTTCATCTAAACGTGCTTGAATGCTACATAATTTATTTGTTTGATCATTATCAGTTTTAAGACGTTTTGACGGAGGTTGTTCATCATTTTGATGACGTCGACGATGACGTTGATGAGACCATAAATTTTCATAAGCATCAAATATCCAAGCATAAGAACTAAGACTTGTCCATTTTAACTAAAAAAAAAAAACAACAAATAATTCTTTTAATATCATCCTTTGCATGTGAAGAAAGAATCAAATAAGTCTTAAAAAGAAGAAAAAAACAATTGGCGCATTCGACAAAAAAAAACGATTCCTATCGTGATTACGTGCCGCTTAATTTATTATGGAATTGCTAGGCACACTGGGGCTTTTTCTTTTTTGCTCTTGAAATCATTAAAGTAATGAAATAAACATAAAGAAATATACGTATCCATCGTAAAATAAAAAGAAAGAGATTTTTTCTAAAATTCATTTTTTCTCAAGCTATAAGTGAAGTTTATTTTACTCAAAAAAAAAAAAAAAGAAACAATCCTCAAATATTTCGTCAAATATAAAAATGAAAATAATAAAATAATAACTTTTGTTTATACCTCAGGAAATAAAAAAGTTTATTGGTCTTTTTCTTATCCTTATTCAAGCCTAGAACAATGTCAACAAACTTACATTGAGTTCATTAAATAAATGTTTTTCTAAATAATTTTTAATAAAATTAAATGAATATTTCGGTTCAAATTGAATACTAATTGGTGTTCGATTCATTTCTTTTCTCTTTGATTTCTATGGTACACAAAAAAAAAGTACAATAAAAATTCAAATCGACAATAATTAATTATTGTATTAAAATACTTTGAGTGCTTTCAACGCTTCTCGAGAATGACATTGTTCAGGAAAATGATATGTTTCATCAAATGTCCATGCAATAGCCCAACGCATAGTATTTCCTTGACAAAATTCTGTATCAATATGACAAATATCTTGTAAATAATTTTGAATTTGTTTCAAACTTGATTTTTTACCCAATTGACTTGTAAAAATTCTAAAAAAAAAATTTTTTGTCAATAAATAAACTTTATTCTTAATTAATAAACTTACTAAACAATTATTTCTACCTGACATTAGTTGAATATAATCGACTTTCATTAATCATACGTTTAACAAATTCAACTTCACCACCTTGATCATATATTGATTCAATATTAGCAGCTGTATTAATTGAATTAGCTGATGGACGATCAGATTTTCTTGTATTTGTTAAACCTTGACATTCAGATGTGTCAGAAAAGAATGGTGGATTACACATAAGAAAATCATAATATTTTGTTCGATCAATTAAACCATCAAATAATGCTGATGAATTCATTAATATAACTGAAAAATAAAATTCTTATCAAAGTAAAAAAAAAAGCTGTGAGAACAATCTCTGCCAGATTATACTATGAAATACCATGTAGCTGCTATTAGAAGATTGATTTTATTTGAACTATTTTAGGACATATTTCTTCACTAGTCTTTTAGTTAATCTTTCAAAAATGTAATGAGAAACTGGACATTATTAATATAAGAGTCTGTAATCGTATATAAATAATATTTATGATGACTTGCTGTTTACGAGAGAATTTCTTAGGCGATCTTTTTCCGACTTCAGTGAGTATTGTCTAGAGATACTAGCTAGTGTTGTAATAAAAATCCTAAAAAAGAATTTGAGTTCCTATTAAGATTTGCCTAAACTTTTAGATTTTTGTGTAATGTTTATTTTGTAGAGGCTCCAAGTTTTTCAGAGAATTCGTATTTTTGGAGCTTGATCTAATATATTGTGCATATAGAAAACTTAATTAGACTAACTCTTATTTCAAAAAAAGATGCATAGGATTTTTGTACACATTTGATAGAGACAACATATAGAGCTGCATTTTTCGTCTTTCGAAAGAGGAGATGAAACCTCACGGAATAATCTGTTACAAATTTTTTTTAACCCGATTTTTTTATGTTTTCAGTCGACCTTTTTGAACATCAACGTATCCTATACCCTCCTACAAAATTACATAAGCATTAGATTGTTAAATTTAGTTATTTAGCAGTCATAGGTATTTAAGTCCAAACTCTAGACCGAACTTTCAAGAAATATCTGTGAAAACAATTATAATTTTGTTCTTTTTCTTATGTTAAAATAAAGCATTTCTCTGACACTTCTTCTTTTTTTTTTTTATAAATGTGATTAAAAATCTTCATAAGAGGTCTTAGAAAAACTTGTAATATATGATTTCATGCGACTTCATCTCTTCTTTCCCATAGTGAAAATCGCAGCGCTCTCTCTTATTTCTATCAAAAGTTAATAAAAAATATCTACCTGGCTTTTTTTTTTTGAAATCGAAATTAGCTTTTTTAAATAGATTATCCATATAAAATGGTCGATATCTTGGAAGTTTCATATATCAAAGAGACTTTATTCAAAAACTTCTGAATTTTCTTTTAAACGAAGTTCGACTTGTTGAGTTCTTTGAAAACCTGGACTCTCTAGCAAATAGACATTACAAAAATTCGATGATTTGATTAAATCTCATTAGAAACTCTAATACGTTTCGGATTTTTATTAAAACACTATGTAGCACGTATAGCCGAAAAAAATCATTGTAATTTGAAGAGAGTATCTGAAGAACTTCCTTCGTTAGATGTCTGTCACATCTTGGAGGAAGGGAAAAGGTTGAATTTCTACTTCTATACTTCAACATTCCTTTTTATGTCATGTTTCACAACAACAAACAGTTAAGTATTAATTTCTTTTCTTTTTTTTTACCATGAATTTGATCTTGTAATCCATTTTGTTCAACATTTTTCATGGCCATACGATAATTAAATGGATCAATTTCAGAAACAAACATTTTCCATTGAGGATTAAGACGAATTGTTAAAAGAGCATGTATACATGAACAACCACAACCTTGAATATACATTAATAAAATAATTTATATATTTTTATTGAAGAAAAATTTCTTTTCTCATACCAATATCGATTCCAATGGCATCAATTTTACGGTCTATTAAATCTTCAATCCAATGAAGATAATTTAATTTTTGTGGAATTCTTGGTATAAGACGATCTATCATATTGATAATAAAGAAGAAAAAAAAAAGAACAATAATATTGATTAATAATCAAAGACAAATTCTTCTACCTAAACTTAGTTCTAAATTTAAATTAAAATCTTCTTTAGCTGCTGCTATTGTTAATGCACGTACAGCATTAGGATCACGAAAATCAAATGTAACACCACCATTATTTTTTTCAATTAGAAAAGATTTTAATGCTGGATGTTTTTCAGCAAGTTGTTTAAAATCTGGTGGATTCGTTCGATAACGATTTCGTATATGCATATATTCATTGAACGACATCTAAAAGATATGATTTATCGAGAGTGTTTCTATATAATTTATCATTTTGTAGATATATCTTTCTTTTCTAATTATCAAAATATTTTATTTAAGATAGAAATAATTCAAAAATATAGATGTTATATCCTCTTTTTATTCACTATATTTTTCTTATTACAAAAAAAAAAGACGAAATTGCAAGGAATACATAAGAAAAACAAATAATTTAAACACGCTCAATTAATAACGAAATACCTTGACCACCTCCAATACAAGCAGCACCAACAGCATGTTTTCCTTGACGTCGTTTTAATTCATATACAAGATTTGCTGTTATTCGTGTACCTGATGCACCTAATGGATGTCCAAGAGCAATAGCACCTCCATTAACATTAGTGTTTTCATTTGGTAATTTCAAAGCTTTTTGACATGCAACAAATTGTGGTGCAAAAGCTTCATTTATATCAAATAAATCAATATCAGATATTTGTTTTTTAGCTTTTTTTAATAAATTTTCAATTGCTGGTACTGGACCAAAACCCATTATTGATGGATCAACTCCACTAACATGATATGCTACTAATCGAGCTAATGGTTTAAGATTATGTTTTTTTAATGCTTCTTCATTACAAAGAATAACAGCACCAGCACCATCACATATACCACTAGCATTAGCAGCTGTTACTGTTCCTTTATCTTTAATAAATACAGCTGGTAATTTTGAAATTTGTTCCATAGTTGATTGTGGACGTGGATGTTCATCTGTATCAAAGACTTCTTCAGCTCCTTTTTTACCTTTAGTTTTTATTGGTTCAATTTCATCTTTAAAAACACCTTTATCATTTGCTTGTTTCCAACGTTGTTGAGATTGTAATGCATATTGATCAGCATCTGCTCGTGTAATATTATATTTTTTTGCTAAATTTTCCGCTAAATTTAAAATAGAAAAAAAAAAAAAAAAAATATTTCTTTTATTTTTTTGGTATTATCTCTCTTTAAATTACCTGTTACACCCATTGGTGTTTTAATATGTTCATCAGTTAAACCTTGCCAAAGAGTATCTTCAAGTTTTAAATCTTGTCCTAATTTTGTTCCAAATCGAATATTTCGTACAGCATATGGAGCTTGTGACATATTTTCTGTACCACCACATAATACAATATTTGAATCACCTAATTCAATTTCTTGTCCACCAGATACAATCGACTGAAAACCTGATCCACAAAGACGATTAACAGTTAATGCAGGAACATGAATTGGTACACCAGAACGTAAGGCAGCATGACGAGCAATATAAGCAGCATCTGCTGATGAATGCATTACATTTCCAACGATAGCACTATCAATATATTCAGGTAATAAATTTGCTTGTTTAAAAGCAGCACGATTAGCAAGATCTTGTAAATGTGTAGCTGAAAAATCTTTTAATTTACCACCATATGTACCAAATGGAGTACGACGTGCTGCAACAATGTATATAGCTCGTTTGAAAACCATGATATTTTAGTTTTTGTTGTTACAATGTCCTACGGATATACCTAGATTTACTATATAAAGTATTTAGTGAGTAAATGATGAACTTTGCTCTTACATCGTATCATCATTACATAGCATCCAATCCATTAACTACCGTACTGTGCTGTAATTTGTGCGTTTTATTAATCGAATGGAAAGAAGAAAAAAGTAGAATTTATGCCAGTCACTAGCGACCTCAATCTTAAGATTGTTGGCAGAAGAAATTAGATTTGATAAAAGTCTAATGTCATAAATGACAAAAGTAGAAGATACGATATGAATATAAAACAGATGAAAATATCAAGTTGGAAAAGAAAGATTAAAAAAAAATAATGAAGAGGAAAAAAACTAGCTATTTTAAATGTCAAGAGGTAAAAAGCATACTTCTATAATTCTGAAGTACAACAATATTGAGAAATATAAAGAAGTATCGAGAAATACCGAGAAGCATGAAGAAGTACGAATAAATATAGGAAGTATGGAGAAATCTGAAGAAGTACGAAGTATGCTTATTTTTCCTTGATAAATGTATATGCACATTCTTTTCATAATAATTAATGGCAATACTAAATTTTATTTGAAAACATTTGACAATAACTATTAAAATTTTTCATAATTATAAAAATTAGAATCTTTCAACTAATGATGTTCTTCGAATATCATTTGTTTCCACCATAGATTCGGTTGTTTCCATTGCTAAATTTTGTATACCATAGCATAAATCTAACCATTCAGTATCTTCATTTGAACATGTACATGTCAATATCTTAATACATTTGATCAACCATTTACTTCGACTTGGTGATATTGCCGATTGTATTTGTTTGATACTACTAATGTTTGTAAGATATATCACTTTAATTTTTTCTTTTCCAGTTGATGTTTTTCTTGAAAATATTGTTGGTGTTTCAATAATACGTGTAATTAAACGCATATTAGTTATAGTTGTTATTTTGGAACTAAAACAACAACAACCTAATTTATAAGTATATTCAAATCGAATATATTCATTAGGCAATAATCTATATATTGAATCTGTTGATTTGGGTTGCTTCATTATTGAATAATTAGACATGTTCCTAGGAAAGAAGCCTATAGAAAAATAACATAAAATATATTCAATTTTGTTTGAAATGAGATAAAAAGAATGATGTATGGATTTTCTTATGTTTACATTCTGTCACGTATATTATGAAGCAGTTGCTTTTTATCTTTACAGGCGCGTGTTATTCTTATATTTTAAATCATAATTTCCTTATTATATATTCATTCTATCAAGATAAAACTAATGTCTAATTTACTAGTACAAGGTAAAATGAATGAAAACTCGAATGTATTTTGAGAATAAATACGATTGATTATAGAAGAAAAAAAGAAAATATCGGAAACGATTAATCAACATTTAACAAAATCTTTTTCATTATTAACTTCTCCTAGAACATCAATTGTACATCAATATAATTCTAATCAAATCTTTGAAAATACATTCGATGAAAATAATAAACAATCTGAACAATTATCTTTTCTTCATCGTTTAACTTTATCGTTTCATCAATCAATTCATCATAAAAATCAACATAATAAATATATAAAACAAACAAATATAGATTCTATTGAAAAATATTTAGCTAACGAAAGTAATGAGTCAGTTAATACACAATCAACTAGTTGTAAGTTTGATAATAGAAAATTTTTATTTGCAACATTTTCTTTTCAAATTTCTCAAGTCACTTCTAATAAAAAATATAATCATGAATTACTTAATCGAATATCAACACTTTGGTTTGGTTCTAATGCTGAACGACGACAAGTATTTGATTTACTCGAACAAAATCAAATTAAATGTAAAATACTACCAGAATTTATAGCACATTTAGCTCATTCATTTTCGAAACATGCTATTGATATTCATGATATATCAATACGTAAAACAATGTTATATGAAGCATTAGAATTAAGTAAAATAGCATTGAAATCTAATGAAAATTGTGCATTATGTCATTTTTCATATGGACATATTATTGGAGTTTTATTAGATATAAATGATTTTTCATTAAAAGATAAATTAAATAAAGCATCTTTATTTAAACATCATATGAAAAAAACAATTGAAATTGATAAAAATTTTTATGAAGCATATGCTTATTTAGGTCGATATGAATATACAGCATTTAATTTAAATTTATTTGAACGTAAAGCAGCATTATTATTAGGTTATACAATTGAAGGAAATTTAGATAAAGCATTAGAATATTTTCATATAGCTATAAAAGGAAATTATGATATGATACATACAGTTTATTTATTAATAGGAAAAATTTATCAAAAGAAAAAACAATATGTTGAAGCAAAAAAATATTTAAAAATATGTATACAAATTCCAATACAACGAAAAAGTCAAACTAATATTGTAAATAATGCAAAAATTTTGTTGAAAGATAAAAAATTTGCAAACTTATCGTTTGAAACTTTCATTAATCATCTGAAAAATTAGAATCTATATTCATTGATTAAGTTAGAAATTTCTATTAAGATTTCTCTTAACATAATAATCTCTAATATCAATATTTTAATTGACCTTTAATAGATACCAACAATTAAATATCTTTTGAGTTTTAGTACTTAAAATTTTTTAACTAAATGATTTCGAAAAATCACGCCGAGATTGTACCTAATCAAGTTAAAATGCTATCATTGATGGTTTAACTAAAATCATGATACATCTTGCACGTTCACCCTTTTATTTAGATTAATTTCATCAGCAGTCATATATAATCATTTTTTCTTTTAAGTATATTTGATAGAGCATTGATAAACACTTGAAATTTATTGCTTAGTTCATGATAAGACAAAACATGTTCTTGTATCTTTGATTAAATTCATTTTTTTGTTCTAAGTCAAGAGAATTGTGAGATATCGATTCTTATAGACAATTAAGATTGAGAAGCTATTCAAAAAAAGACAACAATATCAGTTTTTTCATTCATTTTTGCTTTCATTAAATAAAAACCATAGAGTCAATTAATCTTTTTGACAATCATCTCGACGGTTCCAATCATATAATTTATTCAAATGGCGTTTTATATTGAGGTTCACATCGACAAGGTCAATAAATATAGACAGAACTAAAAACATATGTTCACGTTCAGAATCAACGATTGTTTATAAAAAAGAAAACGGTGAAAAACCAGAAAAACTCGCATCGAGAGGACTCGTAAAGTGTTCAGTACAACAGGATGCTCACTGACTTAGTAATCAATCATGTTTTTGACATTGATAAAGATTTCAAGACTGTATACTAGATAGAACCAATCTTAGACAGCATAGAATAAAAACGATAACACTCTTAACAATTCATTATTCTTAAAATACTTAATTTTTTAAACATTCATACATGATAATCGAACCATTCGAGTATAGGTATGTGAATATGGCTGTGTTATGCGACTGAGGATCTTTTGGATATTCATTAAGCACGTGCTCCACCGTAAATACGCTAAATATTTAAGCTGGTGTTCCTCTCTATAGAATAAATGTTCCACCATCTAATTAATATATCGCATATGGACGTATAGATAGCGTCACTCATAGAACAAAAGGGTTTCTCTTGATAAGTTTAATGTTTCTCTCATAATTGCTATGAGTTTACGATAGTTGATACTACTATCCAAGTTAGACTAATGATTATCAACAAAAAACATCGAAACAAACAGAAGTGAGAAATGAATAGGATTATAATGAGAAACATTATTTCATTCAATAACGTCGAACGTCTTGAAGAATCGAGAATAACATGTTATTATGAACAGATTTATACCAGTATTCCACAAGATAGGATTTCAACAATGTAGATTCTCGCATAATTCGAAGAATTTTTGTCTTAGTGTATGACCATAAGAATTCAATTAAGGTGGTCGTAACCAAATGATTTTTGCAACCTTGAATAGACTTCCCATTCGTTTGATCAGATGTTCATACTCGGACAGACATATTTTCATAATAAAAGTAGGCGTTATTACATCTATCCTGACCATTATGAGTTATAAGAGGAACACTATACTCATGAGGTAGAGCACTTTCGTTCTGTGACTGACATTATCTATACGTCCATATGCGATATATTAATTAGACGGTGGAACACTTTTTCTATAGAGAGGAGCATCATCTTACATGTTTAGCGCATTTGCGGTAGAGCACCTGCTTAATGAATGCCGATCTTGTGTATACTCTCATCATTACTTTAACCCATGCATCCACTTTTGATGCTATTATGATTTTGTATGTGTTCGCACATTATTAGATCAAATACCAGAAATTTTAGATTTGAAGAGGATCATTGAAAAAACTGTTTTAGAAACAAACGAAAACAAATCTTACCAATATCTAACAATGATTCAATCAAATAACCTCTTCTTATATTCAATATCGACTCATTATGAGAATAATATTTTTTTTTTTGAAAACTCATGCTTTTTCAATCTAAACAATAACAAATATATATCCTGCTTGTATAATTTTTTTTAATGTTTGATTTAAAAATTAGGATATTGATAACTTTTTTGTGCTATGAGTACAAAAAAACCATACAACTTCATCGACAATGATATATATTAGCACAATTTTATCACAAAAAAAAAAAGAAAAAAACTGCAAATCCACTAGAAATAACTGAGTAGAATTTATATATTTTTTTTAGGTCTCTGATATTTTTTTAAATTATCATATTGATTCACGATCAAAATTTAAGTTGTTTGGGTTTTTCCCATGGAAATTCTGGTCGACCAAAATGACCATAACATGCAGTTTTTGTATAAATTGGAGATTTTAAATTCAGATCCCTAAGAAAGAATATTTTTTTAAATAAAATATATCCACGAAAAAAAAAAAACTTCCAAGACTCACCGAATAATAATACCAGGACGAAGATCAAAATTATTTTTAACTATTTCAAGTAATTCTTTATTTGATTTTGATGATGTACCATATGCAAATACAGTAATTGATAAAGGTTCAGCAATAGCAATACTATATGCTACTTGAACAAGACAACGACGACAAAGTCCTGCTTTAACAAGCGATTTTGCAACCCATCGAGCAGCATATGCTCCTGATCGATCAACTTTTGACGGATCTTTACCACTAAATGCACCACCACCATGAGCACCCCATCCTCCATATGTATCAACAATTATTTTTCGTCCAGTTAAACCAGCATCACCTTGTGGACCACCAATTTCAAATTTACCTGAGGGATTTAAATAATAAATAGTTTTATCATCTAAAAAAAAAAAAACAAACAAAAGAATAATTAATCAATTTATTTCATTCATGTATTTGATTTAATCTTACCAAGAAAATGTTTTGGTACAACTGCTTTAATAACTTTATTAAGAAGATCATCTCGTAATTGTTCTTGTGTAACTTCAGGACTATGTTGAGTTGATATAACAATAGTATGAACACGTTGTGGTACACAAGCACCTTTATCAAATTTATATTCAACAGTAACCTATACAAAGATTTATTTTTTATTTCAAAATTATTTTTTTTCTTAGTATACTTGAGTTTTTGAATCAGGTCGAAGATATTCAAGTTGTCCATTTCGTCTTAATTCAGCCATTTTAGCATTAAGTTGATGAGAAAGTACAACAGTTAATGGCATACATTCTTCTGTTTCATCTGTTGCATAGCCAAACATTAAACCTTGATCACCAGCACCAATATCTTCATCAGCTTTTTTTTCATGCACAGCTTGTGCTATATCCGGTGATTGTTGTTCAAGTGCAACAAGAACATTCATTGTTTTATAATCAAAACCTTTATCAGATGAATCCCAACCAATATCACGAACAGTATTACGAATTATTGTTTGATAATCAAGATTAGCTTTCGATGTTATTTCTCCACATACTAATACCATACCTGTTTTTGTGCATGTTTCTATAGAAACAAACATTATATATACAATAATTTTTCTATGATATCAATAAATCAAATAATAAACTTACCACATGCTACTTTAGCACTAGGATCTTGACGCAAACAAGCATCGAGAATAGCATCACTAACTTGATCACAGATTTTATCTAATAAGCACAAATAAATTGAAGTTTTTTGCTTTTTCAAAAAGATAACATGAGGTCAAAAACATTTAATATTTGATAAGAAACTTCCTCTTTTTTTCTGGATTAGAAAGTACAATTATTAAAGCACAGCTTGTTCTTTTCTATTCTTTAACGCAATTCTTTCACTTCAATGCTATGTTTAATTTCATTTCAATTTATGCAAAATATACTCATAGCCTCGGGTGACACTTTTATGACTCACCAGGATGACCTTCGCCAACAGACTCTGACGTAAAAAGAAAGACTTCACCATCTGCTTTGTCCGATTCCATGATGAGGGCTTAGGTAGAAGATATGTTTTCTAAAAAAAAAACAAATTGCAAAAATTCTGTATTAAAAGTTCTTATATCATATAATTTTTTTTTTTTTTTTTTTTTTTAATTTAAAAAAAAAAAAATATTGGGTTTTTTTTCGAAAAACCCCGTTATTAAAAAAAGGGACAAAACTTACGATTAAGTGTTTTTGTAGAAAATAGGCACGTTTTTTTTTCCTTCTTTTTTTTTTTTTTTACTCTTGTTCTTTTTTTTTTCTTTTGATTTTTTTGTTCAAATTATAGTTAGACTTATACATTATTAGAAACACGCGTGACAATTGAGGTATAAGGTCATATTAGTGAAAATATGTCAAATAAGACGATGAAAGGACAAAGAAAAATAACAAAAACGTCAACATGATTATTGTCATCTTTCTTTATCATGGGTATTAATCAAAAAGATGATTCAACGCATAGACATATATGACAAAATATGAGATATGAAGAAAAAAAATCTAAAGAACAAAGCATAATACTCAATGAATTCGATTATCGTTCCGGAATAATTCAGAAGTATACTAGCTTAGAAACAAAAAAGCAATATGGATTTGATTTATGAATAGAGTAAGATTCATGCTGTTCCTGCCTGTGAAGTTACAAAGAATGAGACGACTACCGACATGGCCGTCGTTTTTTTCCTTTCTCTCTCTCTCTCTTTCTTCTTGTTTTTTCTTTCTTTCTTTCTTTTCCTTTTTTACTACACATGTACGTACGTTTGGTTCGCTTTGAGAGTATCAACGACACGAAAAAAAGAAATAGAGAAAAGAAGAAGAAGAAGAAAAAAAAAAAGAACGTAAATGATAATCATCTCGTTCTTTATGCACTATATTTTCACAAGGATATTTTCAATCAGTCAATCAAGTTTGTAAATAATCATAATTGTCGATTAATGAAAAGAAAAAAAAAAAAAAAGAGATAAACGTGAAAGAATGATCAGAGAGAATACTTTATTTTATCTAATCAATGAAGGTTTTAAACATACTTGAAATTCAATAGATGAATGACAAGAAATGACGAACGAATACATACAAAGTAAGGTATGTAAACAAATACGAAAGTCAATCTTTTCTATAATATCAGATATGATTATTATTATTATTATTGTAGACTTGAATATAATGTAAATAGTTATGTTTTGATAATCATAGTACCATGAAATATTAATATTTGATTGATGTTAAAAAGAAAAACGAAGAACAAAAGAAAATATTTCGTATAAACTTTTATGTTTCTTGAGCAGAAAAAAAGAAAAGGCAATTATGAAATGTATGCCCCCTACAATATTGTTAATGTAAATTTCTTTCATGCACGAAAAAATACACTGATAACAGTTGACAGCATGATTGTTTTTCGTTCTTTTTTTTTTTTATGAAAGAAATAAGACGAAGGTCGACTGAACACACATATGTATGATTATTTATACTATTAAAAGCATATTGATTTATTCAAGGAGAATCATTGAAGTTTATTTTATTTGACAAACATCAATATTTATTTCTAAAGATAATTAAATTGATAAAAAGCTATTAGAACATTGTATGAGATAAAACAATTCAATTTTATCATGTTTTGTCTCATGAGACATTTTTTGAAAATGTAGTTTTTTTTTTCATTCTTCTTCAAACAATAACATGAAATAAATGTTTTACTTTAATGATATTGAAAGCATATTGCCATCAATAAAATATTCTTTGATTTTTTTTTTATCGTTCAAAAGTGCAGATGTTATTTTTATTATTTATTCATTCATATAACTTTATCTAAATATTCACTCAAAAACATTCATTCGTACTGCTCATTTTCGAAAAACTTCAAAGAAAAAAATGATAAGACTTTTTTTGCTGATTGCCATACATTATGCAGTGGTTGTAGATTTTATATTCATCCACATGCCTCAGTAGGTTTTTCTTTTCTGTTAATTAATTATTAATATTACATAAAATAAAAATATAGCGTATCATAATGTTAAATATCAATTCGATCTTCGTATTAAAACAAGGATATGTTAATGAATTACATGTTACTATTGATCCTAAGATTTTAATTAAAAACATACAAGAGTATTGGATTCGAAGAAAAAAAAAACATTTCACAGTTCGTTTTCAATTATTACCGATACGGCTCAATGCATAGTATTTAGTCGATAAGAAATAACGTTGCGAAAAAAAAAATAAGAAATCATTGGTTATTAATCCATTTTGTCTTATTCTGTTTGGTTTTCAAGTCGATACTATATGTATTGAATCATATACAATCGTTAAACATTTGTATCTCTATAATTCAAGTATAGCATTATTTTTAGTGTTGTTTTTGTTACATTTTTTTTCTTACCTCTTGCTAACATGGGAAAATGAATCTTCTCTCATGAGTATAGCGTGAGACAATTAAAAAAGAAAGAATAAATAACTTACAATGAACGTGTGACTACTATTCTTTTTTCTGTATATTGATTATTTGAATTGTTCTGAAAACGTGAACTATCTAATTACTTATTCTTGTCCTCAGTTATAATAGCTTACTATGAATTCATGAAAAAAATATATGATATCATGCAAATATTGATTCAGAAATATGAGACATATTAAGTCGAATATGATATTCTAATCTTAACATGAACAATGAATGGATTGTGAAGATTTTTGTCTAATGAATTTGGACAGTTTTATCAGAAAGTACTAATGTCACATAAAAGAATGTTGTAAGACAAAAAAAAAGCTGTGAAGTTAACAAGAAAAGATCAAGTGATATTAAAATATCATTAATGATTAAAATTCATGTATGATTAAAGTTTTAACTGAAAGAAATCATAAAGATCAATATTTTCCTCTAATGAACGTATTTCATCATTTGATTCAAAATTCATTTCTGATTTTAGAAAGTCTGATATTCATGTCTTCAAATACTATTTAAATTTCACGAATGTACTTTTTAATGTTGTTTGTGACAGTCTTTAAGTAGATTTTAAATATGTATATTGAAGTTTTTATACATATTCTACTCACTAGATACTCGACATCGAGCTTGAATCGGAGCATGAAACAGGTGTCAGGCTGAGTTTCAAGTAGGATCTCATGTTCAAATGCGACTCAGCTATTAATGAGATCTCGATGTTTCAAATTACTTTGTCCTTTTTGAAGCTGTTAATTTAAACAAAAGGATAGATATGAAAAATTTTTCAATCATGATTGAGCAATTTATTATACTTGAGCGAACAGCTCACATAAATGAAAAGGAATATTGTTTTAATAAAAGAATTCAGTTTTTAATGGAAATTCATCTACAGATAATGATGAATCATATGACGAAGTAACTGAATACATGAGAGAAAAATGGACTGTCAAAAGAATGAACATGTGTTATCATGATGAGAAAAGGATTATGTATATATATTCACAATTATGACATTTGGTACCAAGGCTATGTTCCATTTCAGCGTCATCGCAACAAAAAGAAAACATATTCTTAGCAAAATCGATTGGATTTTAGAAGCAGAAAGACTCTTAGTGAATCTTATATGATTAGCTTTTTCGTAGAATTTGAAATGATCTTTTTTCTTTTTGTTGATGTTTATGGAAGAAACTAAACAACATACTTTTTCATATGAAATAAAAGTTCGAAAACCATACTGTGACTGTGTAAGTATCGACCGAATATTGATAAGCTTCGAACTGAGTTCGATTGTGAAAGGTCACATTCATGTAGGACACTACTAAACACAGGTCAGCTAGCAAAAGACTTTACTAGGAAACTATTATGATCGACACTTTGTGACATAAAAATTAGATTCCATGAAAGAGGAAACCGTTTCGAATAGGTCAGACTGGATTGAATCGACAGATCGACTAGACAAATGTTTGTCCTTATTTCATTTCTAAATAGTTTCATTTGATGTGATCAACATCGGAAAACATTCCCTACATAGTTTCATCTAATAAAAGTAGAAAAGTAAATAAGTTAGACTAGTCGGTTTGAAACTCGCATCGATACTAATTCCATCTCTAGATTCTACAGCTTTCACTATACTACTTGATCTGAAGTTGTTTTTCACCTTAATTTCGAACATTCAATATTTATATACTTGTTTATAAACATTTTTCTCATTCCTGATTTGTTTTATAATCTTCACGAACGTAGTTTATTTTACATAATATTCTTAGATAATTTTTTGTATATAATATATTACATATCGATTTGATCTGTGTTTTAACAATATTTGTTTTTCAGATAAGCAGAATCTCATTGTAATATTTTTACTTTTTATTTGACATCTCTTTTCGATACACAATACGCTTAGGACGGTCATGCAAATAAGTTTTTGATCAAGTCTTTTATATACTTTCTGTCTAGCTGAGAAGAATATCATCATTTTATGATGATATATTTTTATCGATTCTGTCAAGATAAAAAAAACCCGATGAGATAAGTACGTACATTTTTAGGAATAAGGAAATCAAACAAGTTCATTATTTTTATCAATATAAAATACAGAAATTTTCAATGAATCAATAAAAATTGAAAAAAAAAAACAATGAATATTAATCGTTGCTTTTTGTAATTTCTTCAGTAGAAGATGTCTGAATCAATGATAATCAGGCAAAGTACAAATGATTTTATATTACGTAATAAAAATCAATCGTTTAAAAAAAGTTTCAATGTAAATACTTACACTAGTGAACAATCTAGAAAATGTTTATGTAAAAAATGATTCGTATGATGATCTTATATTAGATCTTGATAAAATTATAGTGATTTTCCAGACGCTTCGAGAAAGAATCAGTTGGAACCAATAAAACTAACAACAATCGCATATAAATCAAAAGGTCTAATGACGATGAAGATGATAATCTGTATGATATAAAGAAAAGGCAAGAGAGTAGAAGTTATATAAAACAAGCAAGCTGGATATTTATACTAATAAACAAAAGTGTGGATCAGTGTATAGAATTTTCATTCTTTGAAAATTTTTACAGTTTTCATTATTTTTTTCTATTCATGTAGTTTTCCACTTATCTCTAGTATATAAACTTTTAAAATGCTTCTAGAACATTGAAATAGATGCGAACTGAGATGTCCTATGTTATTCATACAATTATGGTGATTAAAAAAATGCATACTTACATTTTACAAAGAAAAGCAAGTGCGGATATTTAAAATAATGAAAGTTCAGGCTAATCTGAATGATAATACTAAACATGAGAGATGTATTCGATCGTATTAGTTGATAGGCTTATGTTGCATAATTTTAGTATAATTAAAAGTGTTTTTTTTTAAATATCATTTTCATCGAAATTTTCTGATATTTCGTAGACTGATATTCTTTTCTTAAGTCCTCTCAAAAATCGATCTTGAGTTAGGTACACTCAAATAGCATGAAGTTATTATTATATGTTGGGACTCTAATGATACGGCTATGGGAAAATTTTCAACCATACTCAATAAACAAGAGTCGAAAGTAGGTCATTTGGTAAGCTAAAGTTCTCCCTAGGTATTTGTTGTATGTATTAAATGTTTTTTTTATGTTTAAAACACTTGATCAGGATGCAAAGCATGAAAGAGCTCTCATCTTAAGATTCTTACTTTTTAAAAGGAGAAAAGTTGAATGTCTCAAAAACTCTTTAAATATAGCGGTTTAATCACAAAAGTGCTCTTTTACATAATAGTAATAAGGCTTACTGAAAAAAAAAGAATTCTATCTTGCCCTTCATCTTGACATACTCTTTCAAATAAAAACAAAATTAACTGTATGATTGAAGATCCACAGAGAAAAAAACAAAAACGATTTCCGTCTTTTCTGAAAATAGAATATATTTTCAAGCAGATGATGACAGAAGTTATCAAAAAAGTGCGGGTAAAATATCATGCCATTCTTAATAGGTCGAACTTTGGCCTTTCTTTCCCTGTATTTATGTTAATTATCATCTTTTTAAGAAGGAGTCTTTATTGAATATTTCAATTTTGTTTTCTTCTCAAAAATAAAACTATCAATATCTATTAACAACAGTTGACTTTTGTATGATACAATCTTCAGAAAACGAGTCCGATGTATTTAACATCAACTTATATTATTAAAATGATATGATTTAATATACGTCTCATCAGATACAGCAACTACTGTAAATAGCATCTGTGCAGTCTGTTTTCTTAGGTGTATTTTTTACAAGATTTACAATACAACTATTTAATCAAAAATATAAACTATGTTTGTTTAAAAATGATCGTTATTTACATTTTATATTTGATAGATATAAAATCGCAAAAATTTGTGAGAAACTTCATGAATAAAGCGTATGAAGTTATTTCAAATAAACCAAAATAATCAAGAAAATTTTGAGAAATAAAAACTTCTAATGTACAACTAAGTTGATTTCTAATAATAAGTAAATATTTCTTTGTTCGAAAGGACGTATTTAAATTTTTTTATATAAGAAAACCAATAATTCATATTTTTCCTTCCAAAAAAAAAAAAAATTATAAATTCATAACGCTTTAATATTTATAGTCAATTAATTTACATGAGTCCATGAAGATAAATTTTTTAAGTTATTATTAGAAGTTCAAATAATTGTTTTCTTACTGAACAAAAATACAACCAATATCTGATTCATGTATCATACAAAGATGTTTATTAAGTATATGATTTTGATGAAGGAAAAGAATAAGTTTGAATTTCACTTTTTTTTTCTTTCTTTTAATAACTTTCTATTTTTTGAAAGTTATATTTTTACTCATATTAATTGAAATACACATATCCATAGCTAGTTCATTAATATCGTAGCAAAATCTGAGAAGAAGTATGTCTGTATTTCAATAAGATGGACATAGTTAATTAATATTGATGAGTTTATTCTTAGAAAGAGTCTTTTTCTTCAGAATTTTTCAATGAAAAAATTTAGATATGTGTTAGAGTTATCTATTTACTTGAATATGAGAACTTTTAATTTGATTTTGCTAGTAAATAATATGAAGAAAAAAAATTTCCTAGTTTCAGGAAAATTTGTTCATAAATATCAGTCAATTCGAATCAAGTTTAGTTTTAATGAATCTAATTTTTCTTTTTCTTTTTCTAAAGAAAACACGAAGAAAAATGTTTCTAAAAAGATACTTGATATCTAAATATACAATGAATAATTATTCAAAATAGAACAAACAATCTTAAAAGTCAAATCGATATTGAATAAATAAAGTATTCTTCAGAATAACGCCGTACTATCTTTATTAATTTTCTAATATTAAAACAAATTATTTACATATTCATTTGCTTGTATTAAGATTAATACAAGAATAATTTCGCTATACAATTAAAATTAAATAAACATTCGAATTTTCGTTAGTAATGAAATGGCCAGTTTTTTGTTTTTTTTATTTTTAATAAATTAAAGTAACATTAAATCCTTTGGAGAACATAAACCATGACAGAAAAACATGAATATAAGTGCATTTTCTATGTGTATATGTTTACATAATAAAAAATACTGAGAGAAGAAACAAAATTAAGAACAAAAACAAACAAAGCAAATGAATATGTTTATGTTGCCAATATTCACATTTATTAAGGGGATATACGAAGCAAAACAATTAAATCATATATACCTGTTTCATCCCATTTGAAAAACAAAAACAAAAAAAAAAGAAGTAATAATTGGCCTATCAAGTTTATATTTCATGTTATATCATATAATTTATTTTTTTTGTTGTAATGAATTTGCTAACCAATCCATCGCTTCATTTAATCCAGTACCTTTAATAGCTGATGTTTTAAATATTTGATATTTTCGATTTTTTAATGATGTTAAACCAAGTGAATTAGCTACATCACTAACAGTCATACAACCATCAAGATCTTGTTTATTAGCAAATACACATAACACAGCATTTTTAAGTTCATCTTCTTCAAGCATTGAAATAAGTTCATGTTTTGATATACCTATACGATCACGATCCATGGAATCAACAACATATATAATAGCATCGGTATTTGAATAATAACAACGCCAATAAGGACGAATGGATGTTTGACCACCTTGAAAAAGAACAAACGAAAAATATTAAAGAAAAAGAAAAAATATAATATGAAATGTTATATTAATTTTACCAAGGTCCCAAACTTGAAATTTTAAATTTTTATACTGTACAGTTTCAACGTTGAAACCAATCGTTGGAATAGTTGTCACAACTTCACTGACTTGAAGACGATAAAGTATTGTTGTTTTACCTGCACCATCAAGACCCAAAATAAGTATACGTCGTTCTTTATTACCAAATAGGCCAGAAAAAACACTTAATAGACTGCCCATTTGTTAATAATTATATTCGTTTTTATCTATTGGAAATGATTATTGATAGTAAAATCTTGGTTATACAACACGAAAATGATTAAATTTTCATTATTAACATCTGTAAAATAGAATAGAAAACTTCTTACTCATATATTTAAGTGTCAAAAAAAGAGAAGAAAAGGAAAAAAAAAGTTTTTTTTTGCTTTATTTCAAAACAAATAAATCGTTGGCCTTCCACGTCGTCAGCCACTAGGTGCTGGTGCGCTTCATAGGTAATCATAATAATATTGGGTGATTGGTCAATTAGGTTTACCTTGTATACTCCCAGTTATATTACATGCTTTTTCATTTAGCTTGATCTTGTTCCAGGCGAATGAGAAAAATTCACAAAAGCTATCTCCGAATTGAAATATCATAACAGAGGACGCTAACCTATGACCAATAGAAGCTGACATCTACGCATAGTTGGTCACGTATATAATCTTTTTTTTTAATTTGCGATAACTGGCGACCCCAGAGGTTCTAGCAGTACATATATACTAGGAAATATAAGCTTTTCTTATACAGCATAATCAAAAAGTTCAGGAAGGTGTGCAAAAAAAATAAATTAAGTTCAATTGCTGTTTATTCATCTTCAGAATGATTGCAAAACTTATCACGCATTATCAAAGTAGTGAAATAAAAATGGAAGATTCTCGTTACGCAAATTTACTATGTTTAAGTCCGTTAATTCACATACAAATCTCATCTTCGAATGTTCGCTGATAGAAACATAAATATACACATATGCAAAAATCTACAATCTACTCTCACGCGTGTCTCAAATAAAAATATGCCTTTATTCAATTTTAATCGATTGCATTTATTGAAGACTTTAATGTGGTATGTACAAAGACAAGATTTTACATTTATTGGAGTGTAAATATGGATCGTCTCTTCTCGATCACGCGCATCCGCGTGAACGGATTGTATTTGGACCAAACAGTGGAACACATATTGTGGTCTTTGATTCAAATCGAACGGTACCAAAGGCATGATCAACTCGGTCGAACGATACTGAGAAGATTTATCGAGAGACATTTCTGTTTTTATCGTGATCACATTTCGAAAATTCTTTTACACAATTTATACATCACTATGATTTGGATTTCAGAGCACATAAAGACAGCACGATCATTCTGATAATAAAACAACTATGAAACAGTCAAACTAATTGTAATTCATCTTCGGACAATGCCAATCTACTATTGTGATAATAAAATTGTCGATTGTACGCCAAGTGAATATTCGCAAGTCAACAGTCGTTGTACAAGCTATTTGATTGCAACAATAGCAATACTCTATCATGTTGACCAATTGAAGAAACATATTGTGCATTAGTTCTTTATTAACATATAACAATATCTGATTCATATCTTGATACAGGTTTTTCTATATGAACTTCTTCTTCAGACTTCAAATCGTTCGTTTTGAAGAGTTATTTGCCAAATAAAATAATTCTTTGTTGATGTTTAAGACAGAAATAATCTGACACAATATTGACTCCAAGTGAATCTATAATCACACATGTTCGAAGTCAAGTGTCATTTAATGACGTAAAAAATACCATGATGTAATAATTTCTTCAATCTGTAACGTAAAAATTGAGTTGAGCGATGAATCAACTTTAACATAACTTGACTGGCAACTAGTGTACTCTTCAGTGCTCTGATGATCTATTTCAAAAATCTGATGATTACGATTTTCGACAATGTTGCAACTCCGTAGGGATTTTTCTTTATCGGTACCGGTCTAAATTGGTCAGACTCAAACGCACCGGCCGGTAGATTGACATGAGTCATTTTCCACATTTTTCATCTTTTAAGAGAAGAGGCCAATCGACACGCCTTGATTAGTCATATCTACCTCTGATTCACTATAGAAATTACGTGAGACTTCTATTTCACTATATATAGTGCTGTTGTGAAATAGGATTGTTGATGAATTTTAAGTTATATGGAGAGAAAATTGATTCTATTTCTCCAGCTTGCTTCAAAGACCGTCACAAAGATGCCAACATTCTTGTAACATACTGACAAACTGTGACAGAGATTTCGATATGTCTGTAGAGGAAAAAAGTGAAAATTATGTACTTCAAGGCTATGCCAAAATTGTTTTTTTTTTTATAACGTTTTAGCTATGTCAAGTCTAATATCAATATGTGTCGCCAGCATATTAGTTTGAGTTCATTTTATATAAGTCTGTTGGACACTAAAATTTAATTTACGCCATCGTACTTCGCTGATAGTTATAAATCTTGAAATGAAAATAACGTATTTCGTCCTTGTTGTCAAACAGACTTATATAAAATGAACTCAAATTAATATGCTTGTGATATATCTTTGCAGTAGGCTGAAGCACGTGTGAAATATGGCGTATTTGTTTTTTTTCTTTGGGTTCCTCACATGAGTTATAATAGCTTCATCTTGTCTAATATTTTAATTCCGTAGGAATTGTGCTAAAAACGATCCCTTCACTATCTATATCCATAAGTTTTCTCTCTTTTGGCATTGATCGATGGGCGTAAATTTTCATCAGACACAAATAATCTGAATTAACTGTACATATACTCTGCCTATCATAAAAGATTTATTTTGTAAATCTCTTTTGTTTGAGCATAAAATTCAGTATAAAAAATAGGAAATCAAGATATCTACATATAATAAACCCCAATAATGGTCAATGATTCCATTTTGTTTCGATAAAATAACTTTATATCGAAGTGACTTGATAAAATATAGTATGCGTATTTTGATGAATATGAACCTAATAGGAATATTCTCTTGCATGTTCCTCATATAAATGATCATTGATTCAAGTAAAATTGGTTTAACATGCAAAAAAACCCCTTTGTTGAATTTTTTTGACAAAAAAAGACATGCAAAAACTTGAAAATATCTATAATGAGCAGGACAAAAAAAGCTGTATCTATCGATCGGTAAGAAATTCTTATTAGACCGAACTGGCCGTTTACCGTCACCTGTTTCAACAGTAATGAGTAGTACAAAGATAGTTTTCTTGTTTCAGCATGTCAGTTTTACTCTTACAACGAAATCACATTAGAATTACTACTCACTTTTCAGGTAAAACATGCCATGCAACAAAATGCGAAATTTTACTTTTTTCATGAAATCAATCAATAAATCTCTGTTTAGATACCTGTCGAAGCGAAAAATTGGATTTATATAACCCTTCTACTGAGTATCTCAGAGTTTCCAGCATGTTTGACAATTTGACGATAGTGCACTTTCAATTATTGAGACAGTTTCATTTACTTTTGTGATTTCGAACCCTCACGATGCAGGGGTAACCTATCAATGGTCAAACCATTGTCAAGAGACAGAAGGTAACACGAGAGAAAGTTGAGGTAAGATTGATGATGATTTTCTCATATACTTGAGACCTGCAAGTATCCTAGGTCAATTATTTTCATCCCATAGAAAGCCAGATGATTCAGAGTTTTGCACGAAAATCGGAATACAGTATTTGCTGGTATCACCTGCTATCTGACGATAAGCATTTATGTGTAATTGGAAATTCAGATTCTTCTAAGTAAAGTGAATAAGATCGTCGATCACTTTGCTCTCACGCACTTGTGCTGTAAAAATAAACCTGAATGGCAAGAAGAAATACAAACTAGGAACAAAATGTCGAGTGACAAAGGTAATTTGTTGATGTGAATTAAAATATTCCTGACTTTGCTGATTGCTTTGGTTTTGATAATATTAATAAATCTCGTTGTATAGACTCGCCCAGCTGCTGCACTAGAACTGGTTGTTCTGAATGCACAATAGGTAACTGTCGTCTCATGTGACCACTGTATGGCAGGACATGAGATCTATTATTCTTAATACGAGTGCCTTAAATATCATGAGATTGTGAATCGAGTGATACATGAATTGACTCTGTGTACAAAAAGTCATCATCTTGCTCAAAATAGTTAAAATCTTGATGTTCAACTGAAAATTGAAATCGAGAGATTCCATCGGATATTTTTCAATTAGTCTCCTTGATGCTATGAATCTTGTATACAAACAAACCGCAAAGCAAGAAGAGAAGCAAGAACGACAAGAGCAAGTTATACTTACCGCTTCTGAAATAGGAATGAGTGCAGAAGGATTTCAAGAAAATCGATTGGTGATAAACAAAGAACGATCATCGATTGCTATAATGGAATATGATTGAAAGATTGAATATCTTTGTAACCACCACGCTGAACGAACAACAACTCTTTCAATATACCAATTCATTCGATGTCGCAGTTTTTTTTATTTTTATTTCATGGTAAAAAGTTAGTGCACAAGATAGTTTTACCTTTTTCACAAATTGAACCCAAATTTTACATTTAATTATGTATTGTACTGATGGATATAAATCATGGAATTTCGATTTTCTTGGCTCCTCAACAACATTTATTTTAGTTAATGATTGTTTTTTTGTATGTTTCTTTCTTATTTTTGATAGAAAGTATTGGTTCATTCTTTTCGTCTTGATCATCCATTGGGAATTATGAATAATTTTCATTTTTCTTATTTATTTTTGAAATTAGCTTATGCATTGATATAGTCATTTTGCGGGAACTAAAGTGTTTTAAAATTGTAGATGATTTTCTTATTTGTTTTTCTTTGATGACGACTGAAAAGTGAGCATTTAAGAACATTCTTAACATGGCTGAAATAGCAGAACAAAGTATTATAATTGCTTAATGCATTTTCTAGATTTGAACCACGGTCAGAGGCGATACTTGATTAATCAAAATCAGTCGAATCAAATGATCCTAAACATTGTCGAACAGACTAAAAACGAGTCAAAGATGAAACACATGTTTTAAGAAAAATTAAAACGATGCAAAATGTTGTTATTCTTGCATTTTTTTCGAATAAAATTCTATTAAAAGAAATATTTTCGTAATTAACAAAGAAGGTCATTCGAACTATCGTCTTACAACGAAAGTAAGAACAGGATGTCCATTGTTATAATCATATTGAATATACATAGGTCAAGAACATAGATTAAATGATTTGCAATTGAATTCGTCACCAATAAATGAAATTGAGATGTACATATAAGTAATTTGCTCATGTGAGTCGGATCATATACCAATACTGACATCAATGCATCCCCATTCTCCTATCATTCTTTTGTTAAACCTCTTACTATTGTGATGATAATCATTAGCACATGTGCACATATGTTAAGCAAACAGATCGATACCGCGAAGGATTTTTTGGGGTGTAGATTTTCACTTTATTTACATCTACATCTATATCCTCTTGTCAGGTGAAATTGATCTTCTTAATGATGAATAGTTAATGTAATCGACTAAAACAATTAATGATTCGTGAATATATTAAAAGAAAATATAATGATCCTGAAGGAAAAGAACATGTTGAATACCTTGAAATTCATTATTATTGTAAAAACCTTGCGCTCGATCGTTCGAAGCAGAACACATTCTAAATATCCAAAATTGTCGAAACTCATGAACAACATACGTCCCATGTCACATGTCAATGCTATTGCTGAATGAGATTTTAGTAGTAATCGAAACCTTCTCGTCAGAGAACGTAGTTTTTTATCAAAGAAAACAATAAATGGAGATTTCATGCTACTGATAATTCTGTTAAATTTGTAAGTTATAGATTGGTGCATAAGATGAAGAATTATAATAATGACTAAAGTTATTCAATAAAAGTAAAAGCCTTTGTTTCAGATGCTGACTACATACTAGTGATATGCTTCGTGTAGTACACAAATCGACATCATTATACAACGAAACAACATTGAAAATAACACACTGGCTGAAGATCAGCAGTCAGTAGACAAACAATATGAGAAGATGGCACTCTGAGTAAATAGAATAGTCTGAAGAGAAATAAAAACTTATGCTAAGATATAAAAAGAACTTCTATCAGAGAAAAGGACAATTCAGCTACTCTTTGATGAAGAAAGAAATCAACGTTTGAAAAGTTTTTTGAAAAATGAAAATTATACTGATTTACAAACTATATATGAATTGAATGAATGTTGGATTGAAAGAATGCAATCTACCGATAAAGAAATGATGAAGCTTAGGAAAGACGTATCAATAATTCAAAAGAAAAACGAGTTCATGTAGGATATGAAAAATCAAACAAGAAGTGTAAATTTGCTTTTGAACAGTTAATAACAGAAGATGTACAAATTTATTGATAAATAGGTGTGTCTTGGAGATAGAATTGTCAGATGAAAGTGTTTTTATGATCAATTCGATCTTTTGCTTTGCATTTGTTATTCTTTTTGTTTCAAGTAGTTCTTTTTCTCCTTTGTTTTTTTGAAAGATGTGGATGAATATTCGTTGAAATCGTAATAAAGGTTTTTATTAAAACATCTCGAACGTACACCTATACTTAAAACTGTATAAAAGTCATTTTCTTCAAAAAAAAAACATAATTTCTTCTCTTCTCCATTTTATTAGCATATTCTACAAAACTTTTCAATTCAAATCTTCCTTATTTCTTCTCTTTCTCAAACTAGTGTTCAAATGTCAACTCCATTTGTACATATATAAATTTCCATAAATTATGAGAATTTGTAACACTTTGAAAGTTACTCGACAGCAAATACACACAACATGACTCATAGATGTTAAAATTAGTATCAACTTCAACGTTAGCCATTCTATGCAATTGAACATACAATACTTGGATGAAGACACCTATAGTAGCATGATCTATCAATACTTGTGAAAATTAATTTCAGTTTAAATATTTTCTTTTTATTTACTTGATCTAATATTCTATCAATTTAGATGCATTGAATGAGTTAAAATTTGATTTCTAACTATAACATGATCCATTATTATCAATATGAAGCCATTGAAAATATCTCAATCATATTATCTAGAATTAAGATTTGCATGGATTTTGAAACTTCTAATCGATTTTTCATGTAAAATTAATTATAGACTAGAGAATCTATTATGAAATTCAAAAACGATTATTTCTCTAACGTGTTGTCGAATTACAATTAAATTTACCAAAATAACTTCTGCAAAAAGCAGATTTTAACAACTATGTAGATTGTCTTATGTATAACAAACAAATTCTTGATTGTTAGTTGAAAATTTCTCACCGAGATGTCTGTCATAAGCATATTGACATTGTAACGTTTAGTTTATTAGATGTTTTCAGAATACATCAACCTGACTATTGATGTCTACTTAACTAACGGAATGAAACAAACCGAAGAATAACCAACATTGTTCAATCTGTACTACTAGAAAAGAGATTCACTTATCATTTACAACTGTCAAACTCTCACAATCATTTGACGCAAAACATTTGTGATCGTAGCTTAGAATGCTTCATGTATTTTGATGAAAAGTTATTTATTCGTTGATAGATAAAATATTGAAAAATATAATTTATATAAAAATAGAATCAAGAATCAAAGTTCAAGTAGAAATAAATGTTTCTTAAAAGCTTCAATCTGGACAACTATCAACGTAGGAGATAACCTAATGTTGTGATTAGTATCATTGTTTCCATAGCTGAAAGTAAACAAAACATTTAATAATGATTTATATTTAATATGTATGAAACATTAACATTCAACTAACTTTTATTCACTATCAATAGAGTGTTTGAGCAGCTTGGTGTAGATGACGTTGTCGTCATTATCATTATTGATGTTGATGATGCTGTTGATATTGTTGTCCCTGTTAGTGTTGTTGATGCCATTGCTGTTACTGTTGTTGATGTTATTGCTGTTACTGTTGTTGATGTTATTGTTGTTGTTGACCCTGATGATATTGTTGTCGTTGTCAATGTTGTTGCTGTTGTTGATGTTGCTGATGCTGTTGTTGTGCTGCTAGTTTGTCCTTGTGAAGAAGGTATATTTATCAGTAAGATGAATATGAATAAAAAAGTTAGCAAAGATAATTTTTTTCGCATTGCCTGAATAGTGTCGTCGTTGTTAATAATATTGTAATAATATTACTTACGCATGTATACCTTTTATATTTATACAATCGTTTCAGCAATTTAGGTCGCTCTGTTGAGTCAAAATAAGAGAGGGCGTGTAATATTTTCACTGAATATTCGTCAACAGCGATCATACTTTAAAGATCTATATTCAGTGATATAGTTTCGAAAATAAATAATAACATACCTTACGACATGATTAGTATATAATTTCATTCCAATATCACGGCTGTTCCCCCCCCTTTCTTTAAATACCTAATCAATAGAATGAAGTACAACTATGAATAATTTGCCGTCATATACAATAACAGCAAGAGGAAAAAATCCAGAAAATGAATATTTAATAATATTGATGCTGTAAAAACTAAAGACCATTCTATTCTTCGGCCTTACTTCCATTCTCAACTAAACATAAGTCAACAAAAAAACATCATTTCAATCGTTTTTCAAAAATACTGTATTCTGCTCACATAGAAACTATACGGAAGCTCATTGCATATGAAAGAAAAAAAAACAGAAAATTTACTGGTATATAACAGAAATATACATGAAAATGATTACCTCCTAAGTTCTCGAAAATAAAGGATACTATCAATTTTAGTTATTCAGTCCAAATCATCTTAATTGCTGCAATAAGGAAGCCAAAAATGAGACTAGTTTTCAGTCGAAACAAATGATACCTTACTACCGTTGCTTTGTCAATAATACTTAAGCTGCTAATGCTTAGGATTTCAGATATTTCATCAGTATGACGAATCGTTCCACCAATCAATACATCGGCTCGCAACATCAGATTTTTACTATGAATAAAGAAAAAAACCTTTTATAGTAAATATATTATTCATTTCGAACACAAAAACCAATTCCGATCTATTTAATATCAACCAATCATCATGAAGAAATCTTATCAAAAATAAAACATACAATGTCTATTTATTGGCGCGTTTCAGGCTTCCCGTATTATAACATACTTTATCCATTCATGTTAATACGCGATAAATTAGACGAAAAAGTCAAGGAAGCCGAAGTACTTTAAGCCATACAAAGAACTATTGAATTTATCAGATAAAGTACCATTAGATCGGATTACTCAACTCTTTACTCAAGCAAGTTTAATAGCTCCTAGTGACAGTAAACCAAGTATAGGCAATGTATTTCGAAAAGATTTGTAGAAAATATTTTTTTAAAGAATTTTTCATTATCTTGATTATGCAACAGTTCATATAATGATAAAAAACTAAATTGATTGGTTCAATTCTGTCCTAAAAAGGAAGAACAAAGACATATAATAAATATATGAACTAGTAGTAGGTGACAAGTTCTGGTAATGTCACACGATAATGGCAACAATTCGAATGAACTAAAACTACTTAAAGAAGAAAATCTCGATCAACTTTAGTTAGACATAGTAAACGAATGTTTACACGATGTTTTGTGTATTTTTGTTAAAACAATTATTGGAATACAGTTTAAAAAGGAAAGCATAGGAAAATAAGAGAAACTTCTAATCAGTGATACTGTACACAAAAATATTTTCGAACTAACTATCGATGCAATGTGGAAGCGAAGATCATCGATAACCGTTCACGACATCGAACCGTGCATTCATTGAAAGGTTTTTTCTTATTATCTTATTATAGATCATATCATATTTATTTGATACCTACTATATTCTACGAGCAAAG
>CAJNOP010000029.1:10965-50799 GCA_905250075.1 Rotaria sp. Silwood1
TGGCAGTCCTAATCTGCATGCTATCACGAATCTGGCTCGATCTTATTGGCAAGTTGAGTCTCAACACCAATCCAATTGTCGGTTCTCCATCTCAGTGAGAATTCTGGCCTTAGCATTACTTCAGGTTCGAACTTCATTCACAATTTATATGCTTCGACGACACTTTGATATTGGGTCCTTAAGAATTAGTTAGTTGATCAATATTTGTACTTCTGAGTATCTGTTACTTCTACTTTTGCAGTTCAAATTCTTAAAAGATATCCAAAAATGGTTGCAACATCAACAAACATGCGAAAACTAGATATTGGATGTTACAACTATTCATTTTGAATGCATAATGCTACGCAGTAACCAAGGAAATGTACACTTAAAGAAACGCTCTTGAACAAAAATTATGAAGCATTTATTTTTTATTCAGCATCACATTTCAGTTTCAACGAGGCAAAAATCCTTTCATAAACTAAATGTATACAATATTGAACAGTTGTAGTTCTACATTTTCATGCAGAACCTAGCTTAATAATCTAGTCTAGAAATCCTTTGTAAGGAAAGAGGCATTATTGCAATAAATTTTCCCTTTTCATTTCGTAAAGAATTTCTAAATGGTTTCACTTGAAGAAAAAGACCAATCGCATGATACAAAAATAACAATGCAAGATTAGCAGTTACTCTTGTGGACAGAAGAATCCTCTCGATGCTCATAATTACAGAGGTGTTTTAAAGCGCTTCCACTTTTGTAAAAACATACCTCTTTTAGTTGTATTGATATAAAACCTTGTATAATTACAATAGTAATGTGATGATAACGTCTCGATGTTGTATTATGAGGGAGAGAAAAGAATCGTATTGCTTATAATATCTCGTAAAATAAATAAGCCCTACGCGCATACATACTAGAAGGTGAATTATTAATGCATGACTATTTGATAAGACAATGCAATTGTGGACAATACAATACGTGGTTTTACTTGTTCTCTCTTCTGTGTTTGAATAGGCTTCATCCTTGACCATGAATAGTAAATCATACGGTTGAAAATACTTTGCATTATAATACACATTCATTCACTTTTTTTTTAATGTATTGTCGTACATGATCAAACGAATACCAACGCTTACGAGGCCTTGGTAAGTAGCTCAACAGACTAATCCTGTTCATGACTGATTCAAACATAGATCTAGAGCTCAGCAAGGCAAGTCGTGTCTTAAGGGCGCACTCCCCCCCCCCCCCCCCTCAGAATCGACTTGCCACTTTGGATCATAGGTTTGCGCTGAAACTTTCAGCAATGATTGGTGCTGGTGAGAAACTTTTATGATAAAAATTCCAGCCTTGTAATCCTTACTAAACTGGAGTTATAGCCTGTTTTCGAGCCTTTATGAGAATCGAAATAACTCAATGATCATAGTAGATATCGAGGTTGGGGTGATGTTAAATCAAAACTAGCCTCTATATGCAACTTTTCATCGGACAGAATTTCGAAATTTGCCTCCATTGATTTTTTATAAGCATTTTAATGGACATGTCTCAAAAATGGTGCCGAAAAAAGGCGATAAATGGAGCTTTTCTCAGCCTAAGAACTTTATATCAAAAATCCGTCCGATGAAAAGTTAGTCCTAACTGAGACCTTTAAAACAAAAAAAAATATCCGGGAGAGCCTGAGCCAAACCTAAGTTATTTCAATTTTACTGTTAAAAAAGTATGTTTCGAGAAAAACACAAAATAAGTTTTAGATATCGATTTTCTCATGAAAGACTTGACAACTGATTTTAAAACGGAATATTTTCAACATGTTTCATTAGATCTTGTTACAATTGGTTAGAAATGAAGTAAGGTAGCGCCATCTACCACTTTTATGTGGTATTGCTCTCTTACACTTCTATGGTAAGACCAGTATTTTTATCTTATTAAACATCACTCATACTCTTGCACTAACAAATCTTACAAAATTTTGTTTTAGATCTATTAATCTAAATTTCAAATGACACGATCATCTATTTTGAAAAAAGAGAGAAATTTACAGCTGGCTTAAAACAGTTCCAAATTGCGAAGAACTAGAATCAATGTTAAAAGAGACACTCGTACATTACAAAATGCTCTTGTTTCTGATAAAGATCAATCAAAGAATAACGAACAATTCATGTACAAAACACGCTCATTTAGTGGTCTATCACGTCAAAAATTATCAAACTTTCTTGAAACACAAAGTATAGATGATAATAAAAATGTTAATGATTATTACCAGATAATTCATAATTTATTTCTATTGGAACTTATGAAACAGACAATATGTGTATCATGCAAAGTGATGTGGAACGGTGATATGTCCATATCAAAGAGAGAAGATACTGTTTATTGTGTTTTCTCTCGAATAAAACTTGAGATTTACACTTATGTTCTAGGTCTTTATTGTTCACTGGTGTTTACATGTCACTGCTCTCATGAGATTAAAATAAATACATCTAAACAATGTTTAAATACTTCTAAAAGAGATATAAATGTTCGAAGTGCAATTGGTGAGTTTATTATAAATAATTTGATAATCGATATTTTCCCTTAATATTTTAGGAGCGAATTTCACTGGTATCGATCATTAAGGTCTCACAAAGCTTGGTGTTATACTGAACCTACCAACTCTCATTAATGAAGAGCATTTTTCTGAGACTATCGAATATATACTTCCAACATTTGAATCACACAAGTCTCTATCAATGCAAAATGCTATCGAAGAAACTTGCAAAGAGTTAAATGGACGTAAAATTACTGTTAGTGGAGATGGTACTTGGCAAACACGTGGCTTTTCTAGTTTACATGGAATCGTAGATATTTTAACTACAGTGCCCATTGCTAAAGTACGGATATGATTAACTTATTGTATATTCTCAATCTTGCTTTTAGGTATTAGATATAGAAAGATTGTCGAAAAAAGGGTGTGGATGTGGGGTGTGGATGTGGGTGTGGGTGTGATCAAAGAAATCCCCACACCCACACCCACACTCACACCCACACCCACCACACTCACACCCACACCCACATCCACACCCTCGATAGGCATACACAAAGTTGACTTTGTTGGAATCCAGATCGACTTCTAATTTTCTTTAACACTTGTAGGATCATATCAGAACTGGAACTATTGACATTTCCTGTTCTTGGGATTGAGATCGCTCACCTTCATTCTGTATTAGTCTTGAAGTCTTGAAATCTATTGTTTCCTTCTTGATCAGAAAGTTAAAAAAATTAGTTTGTTCGAATTTGTTTCCGATTCTAATTTCTTTTTGCAAATTGAAACCATAAGGGATCTTATCACATTCAGAATCGGGTTTCACTAGACAGTACTGAGTTTTCTATTGTAATACTAATCGACAATATTCATTCGAAATCGCCAACTCCTACTGGTTTGACTTGCCAACCAGAGTAGATGGTAAATCATCCTAATCAAGTTTTAACCTGATCTACAAATACTATAAGTCAGACCATACCGGGTTGGAAACAAGTAACCTGTTAACAGCTCAGTTTCGTAATATGGACGTGATACTTTCTAGTTTTTTATTAATATTACGCAGACCCAAATATTTCTTAGCTATTATTGTTAATAAATAGTTTGCTTACAAACTTAATTTAAAATATTTTTATCAAACAATAATTCAAATATTTTTCAAGCATATCCTAATAAAAATTGTTTTTATCAATTCAATCAAACATCAGCTAATGATAGAAATCAAGTGCTTGCATACCAAGCATTTCAATCAATTTTTCAGATTATTCGTCGACAAATTGTATGCTACATACAGGGTTGCCAGATTGTCTGAAAAGTCAGGACAGTGTCTGAAATTTGGATGCCTTTCTGATTTCCTTCTGACAGTCTGATTTTAGCACTCTCGTCTGATTTTTCCTGTTTTTGATAATTTTCCCTGCTTTTCTCCTGAATTCTGAACTTTTCTAAATCATATCACAGCTTTTTTAGCGAAATTAAATCATATCATAATTATTCGTGTGAACAATTTCATAAATATCTTTTAACTCAAACACATTTGTTAAAGCAAATTCGAAAAAATGGAAAATATGAACAATAATATCGAATCTATGTTACATAATCATCAGTTTTTTTCTTTCATAGGATCTTATAACTTATATCGTATATATGTGATTTGTTTTTGTACTTTTTTTGTGAACGAATTTTGTGTTTAGCGAAAGAGTTCGGCACTACGTGTCTTCATTAGTTTTTGCTTGTTAGCTAAACAGTATATTCATTGTATTATGCTTTTTTATAGCGAAATATCTTTGAAAATAAAGTATGAATTAATGAACAGCTATTCAATAGAGCATCTTGTACCAACATGATACCATAATAACCACTAGGTTTTTCAAAAACTGAGTTTTCTGATTAATTTCTGATTTTGCAAAAAAAAATTCTGATGGTTTTCTGATTTTGAAAAAAAAAATTCTGATTTTTGAGTTTTCGATCTGGCAACCCTGGCTACATACCATATTCGATTTATTGATATTTTATCAAAACAAAAACATGAAAACTATTGATAAGTGAACGAATGATTTCCTCCTAAATCAAATACATTTCTATCGGACACCTGATTTTCAGATACACAACATAAGATATAAAAAAGAAACCTTTCAAAATCATGTACAAAAGAATCAGATTCACTTTCGGCGTATCGCATCATAATGAATAATGGCACCTTGATGATTATTGCAAAAATATATGATGAATGAGGTCCATCTACACAGACTTCGTTACCTTTAACATAGTACACCAAAAAAATAAAGAAAAAAATATACGAAACCAATGTAGCTTCAATTAACCATCGAATAAAGACTACGTATGTAATAGTGTAGTTGATCTTTGTCAAATCAAGCCATGTGTAGAGAAATGCAGCAACCACATAGATGAACATTAATATCACTTCTTGTTTCAATAAACGAATTATGTTGACTATTCCACTATCATCACTATTGCTATAATTTAAATCAGCCCATTCGTGATTAATAAAGAGCAGAGAGAAAAAATAAATTGGGAGGAATACACATGCACAGAAATATGCCTGGATATGAATTACAACGATGACGTGAACAAGTAACCAAATTTGTACATTACCAATACATGAAAATTCTTTGTCTTCGGTTAACGTCGATTTGTTTAGTAATATGACTAGATTTTCAATTGTTGAGAGCATTGATTTGTTTTATTTATGAGTAAACTGTTGTGACAATAATATCCATTTATATATGATATAAGAGTTCTATCATTTGTTTATTCGCTATGTTCAATTTTGCCTAAATTTTTTCTGTCTATCATTGACAATACAATTCAATGAATGTTGACCGAGAATTATTCATCGTTCAGCAATTTTTTTCTCTTTCGTCAATAACACAACTCATTCAAGGATGACCTGTAGTTGTTCACCAATCAGGAGTATGCCAAAGAAGAAATAGGGAGATGCAACTGTCAAAAGTTAGTCTTGATGAAAATGAAAGAATGAGTATTAATTACAACGAGTACAGATCCATGGATAATACAAGTAAGCTCATTCAATATTAGGTATATAAAATTTATTTCTAATAACTGTGATTGACCGCTTTCAGCAAGCATTAAATCAACAGAATATATAGAACGTGCACGATGACATGATGACAAATCACATGGTGCTTTTATTGAAATTGCACGTTCCAATACTTGACTAATTATTGAAAAAGTATTTTTCTTACAAAAAAATTAAGACAAAAATAAAATTTAAATAAATATTATTTTCATATTTAAACATCAGTTTATTCAAAACATTCTTGTTGTTCATCTAATAAAGGTATAAATTTTTCACATATCTTAATTAAGCAGTAAAGTTATAGTATGGGGCTTCTAAAAATCGTCTCTTAGCTAAGTTGTTTCTGAATGACTCAGGCTGATTTTACTATGACGTTGTACATGTCAGATGAGTCTTGTTTACAAGCTCAGCTATCAAACCATCCAATTTCTTTAGAGAAAAGCTTATTGGAAAATCACGCGTATTGCTATAAGGGAATCCTATGAGAAGTTGATGCTTTTTTAAAGATATACATCAATAAGCTGTCTATCGATAGTGAAAATTTCAAACTGCTATGCGATTCCTATCATGAAATATAAAACGCCAAAGTTGCTTAAAACATGAATTTTTCCAAATATTGCATGAGTCATTAAAAAAATAGTGACGCAATATTTTGAGCTGAAAATTTCATGTAACTTATAACTCATGAACATATATGTCCATGTAAAATTTCAGCACAATCGATAATACAATTCTTGAGACGTCATCTCATCAAAATTGTCTTTGCTTCAGATGCTCATTTTTAGAGCCTTTTCTAAAACACCCATCAAAACACAATAAGTCAATACGTTTTAACACAATTTCGGCAAACTATAAGAAGATCGTACATTGAGCAAAATCTAATGACCTTATTTAAGAAGCTCTGGTCGCGACTTGAGTGAAATAGCTCATATATATATATAAATATAGAAGTTATATACATATATGTATGTATATATTGAATAACATAAGTTAGTACTATCTGAAGTTTTTCTGTACGTATTCATGAAGGACAATTCATGGAAATTATCTTATCAAGATCGACTTCCAATAGAAAAATAGGAATTAGTAGCCAACCTATTAAAATTATATGTTGCAGTTCAATGTGTTTATTTTCAATATTAGGTGAAAATGAACTGATGTAAGATATCATTAAAAAACCTATGGAATAAAATTCTATATAGAAAACTAATGATCTCAATTAAATTATTAAAAACAAAATGAGAGAGAAATAAATTTTCTTTGTATTCGTAAAACTTGTTGAAATGAAAGCAAGAAAAGTTGTAAAATATTTTTTTTGTCAAATAATTTTTCAACTATTTTATTCTAATTCAGCGTTCATCGGAAAAAAATGCAATCGTTGCTCTTCAAGATTCTTATACAGATTTGAGTAAGTTTTTATTAAATAAATTAATTTGCTTATGCTTTAATATTTGGTTATTAATTTATTTTTTTTTCTTTAATTTTAAAAAGACAATCGAATCGAATTATCAACATCAACAGGTGTTTTACTCAAAATTGTTTTATTTTTTTCATAAATATTTAAATTTTCTTTTTCTTTCTTTCAAAAATATTTAGTAAAACGTATTGATGCTGAATGTTCAAATCGTCAAAGAAGTTCAAGTACAATAATGAATAATGAACACGATAAAGATAATCAATCAAAAAAGAAACATTCACAAAAACAACAAACAATTAAATTAAATTCTACAATCGATGATTCTTCACCAGATCAACAACGAAAACAAACAATTCACGATGAGATTATTCATCATAGTCAAAGTTAATCTTTTTTCAAACATTTTCTCAGCTAATTAAGGGAAAAACTACATTTAATAGTCTGGTGTCTTCTCGCACACACACACACTGACCAATAACCAGGACATCATGCTATTCGATGAATAATCAGAGAGCCACTCTATCATTAATAATGTTTTTTTTTCTTAATGTATTATCTGACAAAGTTTTGATAGCATTTCTCACATGATTCATGTCGTCCATGGTTTTATTACACATAAAGGAAAAAGAAAAAGAAAAAGTATCAAGATCATAGTTAAACATAAATAAATATTTAATTATTTTGTTTTAATTTTGATCCATTTTCTAAAATTAATGTCTAATTATCAACAATAAACTTTAAAATCGACATAAAACAATAAAAGAAACAAATATTTTTATTTTTATCTTTAACAATTTAAAATAATTCGAATAGAGTTGTATTCATAAATATCGAAATGATTTTTGAACAATATTCTATGGATTTCTGATCGAAGATTTTCAGTCATCAATTAATCTAAAGTAAACATAACTGAGATTGTTAATGATATCTAAATAATATTATCTTTGTTTAAAATTTTTGAAATAAATAATTTAAATTTAGATCCAAAGTTAGTTTTATCTTCGTCATCAGATAACTTATCATCTTGGAAATGGTCAAAAAACTATTTGTTACTTCCATTTTGTTTCATAATGTATGTATCAATAATATATATTTAACATATTTTTTCTATAAAACTAAATGTTAATCCTTGTTAGTATCAATATATTTTTATGCATTAAATTAAATGAAATCGATCAAATGACTGATCGTCTTTCACAAAATTATCCATCATGGTCAAATTGATATTCGTAAGAAAAAAATTCATTTAAAAAAGAACTTGAATAATTAACTATATTAATTAATTAGATACCCAAAAGAAGAATAGCAATGGTCTTTATTTTATTAAAAAGACAAGAAGAATATTATCAAGCTAAATTAATTGGTCTTCGTTCTATTTTAATATCAACTCATTATGCATTAAAAAATGTTTGTCGCGATTTTACCAAAAACAAATAAATTCTTATTCTTTTCTTTTCTTTTCTTTTTGTAATAGGTAACAGATGTTGTAAATGAATTAACAAAAATGAGCAGTGGAACAAGTTCAAATGCACCTATTGATCGCCTTCATATGCACTAATTTTATTTTGGTGCTATTTTTTTTCATACCGGTGTTTTTATTTCTTAGCTTGTTCTGCTGTTGAACAGTCTTTATTGTAATCTTTTTTTGTCTTTTTATGTATTTAATTCACTAAGAGAAATATGATTCCGTTTTTTTACTAAACCGTTGAGCAAATGAGAGAAAAAAAATTTCGTTTATACCATTTTAAAGTTATCATATCTATTGGCAAGATTTTTTTTCTTCTTTTTGTCACTTTAAAAGCCATTTTAATTGTTATCGAAATAAGATATTAAATAAAAGTAAACACAAATTAATTGCTTTTAATAAGATCAACATACGATATAAAACCAAATTGATTTTCTAGGAAATTAATTGATTTTTCACTTTTTGTTCTTTGATACACAATAAGATTTTTCAGTTGGATAAATTTTGTTAGTTTATTTGCTTTTACTTGAGTTGAGAATAATTTATTTAATTCGATCGATTTTAAAGTCTAAAAGTGTATTGAACTGAAAATGATTCTTCGATGAAATATTTCATTTATTATTTACCAATTTTTACGAATTAAGAGCAATTGATTTCTTATAGTTCCTACTATAAAATTATTTGTCATTGTCTTCCGAAAACTTTTGTAACTTTTTTCATGAAAAAAAAGTCCGTATTGATTTTAATGTCTATCGCTACACAATCATTTAAATTTTTTCGTGAGAAAGTAACAAAATGAGTTTTCTTTCATTCGAATATCGAAACAATATACAGATAAAACAATCTCAGCATGGAACGAGTTAAAAAATTTGAAAACTTATTTAAGCAGTTATTTGGGAAATTTTCATCGAAAACATTTCAAGATTTTAACCATTCCACTAACAAGAAAATCATCAGATCACATTGCTTAGTTTTTCAAAATTTTCATTTCGTAACTTCAAGTTTTCACCAAAATAAAATTCATTAAATAGCTTTCGTTATTGTGACATTACTCGTCATTATGTAAGTAAAGTTAAGCTTATATTGAAGTATTTTAAGGTAATTCTCCTCCATCAGCATGTTCTAGCAGTGCTATTTTGTATGTGCAGTTTCACATGTATTATATAGTAAAGCCGTCGACTTATTAGAAGATCCCGAGTCTTCTGTTCTGTCTTATCATTTACAAGTTATAAAAGCCTTTTTGTGCTGATTATGTTTTTACTAATCGTTTACCTCATTCTTCTACCCTAGTACAGTTAGCAAAACTAGTTTATATGCTATCACTAAAGAACATTTCACAATACAACTATCTACATTATGGAATGTACTAAATCACAGAAAATGCGACTACTTGACGCTTATTAGTAGAAGCTTCTTTCACAGAATCAAAGAACTTCATCATGAAATGTTATCATTTCATATAATCAAATAGAATATAAATTAGTTGTTTTGGCTTTTCGGCATATTATTTAAAACCAATTGTCTGCGCTAATTTTTCACTATTGAACTGGTAAGTAGTTCATCTCTTGCGAAATAAGGTTCTTGGACGTAGGTGTAGGTGTGAGGCTGTAGATGAATAGAATATTCATACTCACCCGCCAAATCTACACTCACTTTGCTCTAGTCTTTCGGCTATCTTTCAGTATAGAGTGTTGGCTAGTGATAGATTCATTAGTCTGATATCTTCCCTACAACTTTGACTGTATGTAGCTATGGACAGATAGTCATCCTGGCGTCGAATTCTTCTGCTAAATCATAGTCATGAACTAACCAGACGAAAAGGTCTATATGACAACGTAGTCAGTATGCTGTGGGACAGATGATGGAAGATGATTAGCTGTTAGTGACTTGTCTAGAATAATTTCATGGCTGATGGTATGGAGGTTTCAACAAGGATTTGCTCAATATATATCGAATAAGGTAGCTAATCACTTATGATAACTTGGGATGTGGATGTGGGTGTTGGCGCTGATATTCTCTTTTCTAACATCCATACCCACACCCCACCCACATCCTAACAAACTGTTGTTCATTTGAGATCCTAAAGTTAGAGGCATTTATCATAGAAGCGATTTACTAAGTTTTTTCTTTACTAAACTTCATGATTAATTAAAGTTATTTAGCTGGAAATACCAGTAAGTGTGTTTACAGATGAAAATTTTCTTTAGAGTGAGAAGTTAATTTGAATTATAATTCACTTATCAATATTCGACAGTATCAGTGATGTGAATAATGTGGAACTATGAAGAAATCTTTTGCATTCCTATTAGACGGTCGTGTATGATCATACAAGATCGTACGGTTCGCTCATATGTGGATCTTAGTGTAAGATCTGATGTAAAATTGCAGACACGACGATTTTCCATACGATTTTTCGTATGATCATATAGCATCAGGTACGATATTACTGTAATATCTGATACGGACTTACAAGAATCTGTCATTGATCTTAGGGTCTGATTTCTCGACCTGGGTGGTCTTGGAAGAATCGTGCATCAAGATTTGATATAAATTTTGCAGACACGAAAATTTCTTGCATGATTGGCGTCTGATATTACAAGATCATACACGATTACACTTCTGATTCCAAGATCTTACGTCTGACTTTTTGAGCTGGGATTCCCCATAATCCGAACCCACCCAATCCTATTTGTTCAGAGCAGGGCTCGAAAAACATCTGACTGGCTAAATTTCTGCCTCATGAAATCCTATTGGTTGAGTGCGGACCCAGAAAACATCTGATTGGGCTGTTCAGTAGAAGTTTAGTCGGAAAAGACCAATCTCTGCGACGAAGTTTGTTAGGCTCAAAGAGGTTTCCAGCTTGCGAAAGGTCGAAAGAACATTTTTCTTCCTGTGCGAACGAACGTAACAACTCATTTTGCGTAAGACCCTCCTTTTAGTAGAGGGAATAATGTCTAGATATTTATTGCTTTCTCTCTCATACATGTTAATGATTCTTTATTTTCTTGATATATGATGGGGAATCTAAGGTACTAATGTTATTACTAGATTTTTACATTGATTAATATGCGGTATATCCAAACCGGTTTCATCTGCGGAATTTTGAGAAAACTATACGGACAACAATTAGTAATTTAAATTAACGAGAATCGATTTTTATCACCCTAATTTATATCTAGTTTTAAAAAAATCCAATGCAGCGCATAAATACACTGGGACATCTTGTAGACAAGGATAAACATAAATCAGAATGCTGTGTAGTACCAAATAAAGCAGTTAAAAATATAGATATCAGAACGATTGTTACAATTTTTTGCTGTAAATCGGATTTAGTTGCTTTGAGCTCGCTATTTGTTGGGTATCACTAACTTATAGTAGGTATAGAAGGAGTTAAGAGGAAAAGCAGCCTCATAAATTCTTGTTGACTTTTTATGCGATAGCGCAGCTATTTTAAATAGAAGCTATTATTATTATTTTGAATAAGGTTTCATATACAGTTATATTAACAGTTACACAATACATATTGACCAAGACCAAAATTTTTTATCTCAAATCTGCATCTCTAGTGCATTAGTGATTGGTATTTGTATATAGGAAATGATATGAAATCTACATGACTAGAAAACAACAGATCAATACTAAAATTATTGTTTCTCATCTTCTCTCTAATCAGTTTATGTCTAGTCTTCATAGGCCGCTGATAAATATTGCTACATGCAACGCGATACTAAGAAATTGCTGGGATGACATCATCCAGGCGCAAGAGGCGAAAGGTCATGTAAAAATAAGAAGGGATAATAAATGAGGCAAACAAGTCTGAATACTGAGAAAAAATGATTACGTATTATGTGACCGATCTAAAGTAAATGCGTAATTTCATTGCTAGTTCTATATTTAGTTGGATAAATAAGTTAGCACGTGATTAACTAACAAGAGAAGTGCACCATCTATTTCCTGGCTTACGATTTTATCTTTTATCTATAAGTAGGACCCAGTGAAATAAAGAAAATTCTAAAAGCATTCGTTTTTATAACTCTTCGTTTCTGAGATATGGTAAAGTTTATGTCGAAAAAAAATGAAATTTTTTTATCTTTTGAGATTATTGGTCCTCTGCAATCTTTATGTCTATAATGCTGGCTTTATTACAGGTAACTCCTGTAATAATCTGCTTGCTGCAATCATTTCAAAGCCATTAATTATTTAGCCATGTATAAAATCGAGTCGCGATTGATCAATTAAATATATTCGAATATCAGATCAAAATAGTACTGTTAATTTGGTATTACTCATTTATTCTCATATGACGGTATCTATCTTTCGTCAACTCGTTGAATCGAGTTGATATGCAGACAGATACCTGAGAATTCATCCAAAAAACCGACACGACGTTGTCGAAGCTTGTTTCTCTTTCCACTAGTCTCTGTGCAATGAACAGAGACGTGTTGCTCGTGATTTGATTTATTGTTCATGGTGTCGGACCGTGTTATGTTTTCGTCTCTTCTACATGAACTGTTGCTAGCATTAAAAATGCATTCATTTATTCTACATGTGTGGCTTAAACATTGTATCATTTTGTATTTTTGACGCATGAAAGAAACGACTAGAGACTAGGTTCCTCACTATTGAAGCTTTGAAAGCTGGATTGTTTGAAGACATTAGCGAATTATTTTTTGATGTATTTTATATTGAAAACTATTAGAGTAGCATAAAAGCGATGATTCGAAAACAAAGAAAAAAAAACATGTTTTTCTACATAAATCTACCTATATCTTGGGAACGAAGAGCCATAAACGTGAATCCTTTTAGAATTTTCTAAGTCTTATTGAGATCTACTTACAGACAACAGATGAAATTGAAAGCTCAGAAACAATTGGTATACTTCCCTTGTTAGTTATATAAGAAGGTAGTCATCAAGATAGATACAAAATCACTTAGAACAATCCAAATGTACTGGCGGAAGTATTTTAATTACTTATAGAAAGCTTAAAGAAACTCTCTCTCAATGTAGTCTGATAGTAAAAGCAATGCTCTATTTTGCTATGATATTTGTTCATTCTTCAACTAATATCATAATAATAAAGTTGCAATAACATCTATTTTGGTTATGATGTGCGACGGTTAAATTAGTTTATATTGTTTTCAATATGTATTCTCTTCTTGGTTTTTTCTCTTTATTTTTCTTTTGCTCTTATCGTTATTCTTTTTTTTGTCGCCTTGTTGAATGTTTAACCGTCTACACTTATATATCTAAAGATACACGTCGTTTTTGTTTTGTTGGTATTAGTTGTTTATTAGTGTAGGCTAAAGAAAGTAAGAGAAATAAAGTCAGGTTGAACCTTCACACTGTCACTTCTTTTTCAGATGAGTACGGAAAAATTTCGCATCCACATTCAAGTGCATGCTGCAATCAATATTTAATCGAGAGTTATTCATGATAAATTATGTTCTGTTTGTGGTGATGAAGCTCTTTCTTATTAGGGCAGTTGAAAGATGGTTTAAATGATTTCGTAAAGGTCGATAAGAAATTGAAGGTAAAGCACGAACGACTTGTTTCTGAATTTCGTTTTTTGTTTTGCTGTCACTATTTTTTTAATACTATAATATATATGGACAGCTACGCATTACAGAATTCAAAAAGAGAATACATATCAAAGACAATCTGAACTAATGTATGCGACGCCAATCATAACCAAAGAGGTCTTATTGAAATTTTATTATTATTGTATGAGTTGAAGAATAATCAAATATCACAAAAAGAGAGAGAGTATTTTGTTTACTAACAGACTAGAAAGGTAGTCAGAAACTTTTGGAAACGCATCTAAATGTAAAAAAAAACTTGGACGTTCTTGGACACCAGTCATGAGTCTCGACAATCAGCAACGAACGGTGAAAAAATAGAACGCATGAAAACGTTCATACAATTTCACACTCTGTAACTGTAAACGTGTACAAATAGTGAGAACACAATATATGTATGTAAATACTCTTATAAATTTACAGTTTTTAGCAATTTTCACGACTCCTTTCCCAGACATGCGTTTTCTGGAATTATCGTGTGCCTGGGTATATAGAGAGGACGTTCCTTTAGCCTTTCTTTTTTTTTCAAGGAATAAAAAAACAACTCCGCCATTATTTGTTATACATTGCTATATAGGATCGTAATAAGCTAATGGCTGAAGAGACACATCTATTAATCTATGCATCAATTATTAATATTATGTGAATCCCTTATCTGGATAAAATTTCAGAGAGAAAAACAGATCAGAAAGGACGTGGAAGAAGAGAAAAAAAGAAAAGTGCATGTAAGCGCACGAAAAATCAAGTCATTTTAGAATTTCAATTGTGTTTCTCACTTGTGGGTCAGGAACATTTATAGTAAATATATTCGAAATTGCCTACGATTATGTAACGCAAAAGAACTGTCAAACATTTTCACTAGTGTAAGAAGTGATCGTTTTCATATTCCATTTTTCTTAATGTTTTTGGATGGCAATCAAGAACCACTGTTAATATCAGAAAATAGTGAAATTATATTTAGCGCTTTTCTTATTTTGCTTTGTTTGCTTGCGTAGCAATTATATTTAATCAAAAAATTTTTAAATATTTGTTTAATTCTTCTTTAGTTAAAGTATTCAATGATTATTTCTCGCAGAATAAATTACAAATATAAAATAACTCAGTCGTAAATTTAAATTAAAAGTTCTTTTTAGATAATTGAATTTTCATTAGTACAAAAACAATTCAAATACAATAATTCGAAAAAGTTTTTGGCTAGTCTTATTTTCAAATTTTTTCCCCTACTGTTGGCACTAAGAAATATTTAGATAGCGATTTAACTGAACAATTTTATTGTTGATAGATGTATTTGAAGATGAAAACGATTGTTAATTTTCTTATGATAAGATCTCTGAAAAACCTAAATTCAACTTTTTCAGCTTCTAGACTTTGAATATAGAATTTTTTTCGATTACTTAGAATAATAAAGCAAATAATTCTTTACAAAGGGAACTGTCTTCCAGCTATTTATGATCATTTTTTAAATTTAGATAAAACAGTCTTACATAAGACACAAATATTATGTCCGTACTGAAGCACTATGAATATCCTTCCCACAAGCAGTATTTTATTAAGAATTTTTCTTTTAGAGGGGCGAATCTCTATTTTGAGAGCAGAAACAAATATTATATGCTACAGTGACAATAAACTCTAGATGCACCAACCAAAATCTGCAGAGCAGCATCTGCTTCTCGCTATCTTCGTCGCATAAAATATTGCCCTCAAGGCTGACCTATCTCGGTGACACAAGCATCGGTGACAGAGTTTGAAGACATTTCATTATATTGGAAATTGCCTGCTCTATTATTCTATGTAATTCAAAGAGAATTTTATTTGCAAATCCTAGGAACAGAAAAGCATGACTTTTTAGTTTCTCAGATATCCTATGCTTGAAGAACTATCAATCATGGTGATCTTAAAAAAACGCTTAATAGTAATTGAATTCTTTATTCAGATCACTACTAGAATATTCTTTTAACGTTTTCGTCCATAAAAAAAAATTGAAACTAAACTTACTCGAACAATTTTTAAAGCTACTCTAGATCGATATAATATTATACTAATATATTCTATTTTAATAAATATAAATATAAACAGTTGAAACAAAAAAGAAAGAGTATTTCCTGTTCAGAGCAGTCTGTGAACAAACCAAGCATTGTAGAAAAAGAATCTAATTTTTTTTTTTGAAAATAAATCATGAATTTTGACATGATACCAATTTCATATTGGTTATTGTTTATGAAATAATAAAATACTTTTATTAAAAAGAAAAACAAACCAATATGCATGTTATTTCATATGGCAATATCTTCTTAAAAGTTGAAAAATATAAAACGATATTGTAACAGAGAAAATTCTGGCTTTTTCGAATTCATCTGAATTTCAATTTATTTTACTTAATGTCTTTGAAAACTTTTAAAAATAGTAAAACATAATAGGCATGCGTGTTGATATTAATCATTCAAGTGTGTAATTTGATAAAGTTTGTCACTATTGACAGTATTATGAAAACACGAGAAACAAAAAAAAACGAAAGTTCAGTAAGTGTGATAATGTTTATGACTCACAATCCTTGAATTTTGTCAAAAAAAAGGAGAAAATGTATCTTATAAAAATAAAAGTAATTTTCAGTTTTTAATTAATTTTTCTTTCAAGATTGTTGAAATCAGATCATGAAGATGTAGAAATAGTAATGTTAATGTTGTTCTATTCTCACTTACTAGTATACTAATATTTAATTTATTCACATTTGAAACATATAATTTATTCATCTATGAGATAAATTTAGATCCTATCATATTGCTAAAATAGTATGAAACATCTTATTGAAAATGTTAATTTTTCATATAGCCAAAAATAAGAAGATGTACAATGAGTGCATGTTTTATTTGTCAAATAGAAAATATATTTCGCATTGGTTATTTCAGTATAATGTTACTTGCATTTTGTCTAATTAATTAGATACATTTCATAGAAATCTTTCTATCTACACAGATATTTCATAGGCTTTCAATGTTTTCTCTTTAAATATTGTTATCTACTCACACAGGATCTTGTCAAGAAATATAATTAATAGACACATCGTAATGAAAGGTTGTCAAATACACTAGCAGTCTCATATACTTAGTTCAAGGATTTCCTCTACTAAAATATTGTCAAATGATAAAGTTCATGTTAACTGTTTTAGTATTTTCTATCAAAAGTAATAATTATGAATTTCATAGCGATCTCCTCATGATAGATAAAAATCTTAAATGAAAATAAAGATTTATAATATTGAATTAATGTAGAGCAAATAAAAATCGATTGTTTCAGATTATTTTATTATTAAATGCATTTCTTACATAGAAAAATCCATATAATAAACTATCTCTCATTTTTTGTCAATTAAAATCGTAGTCATCTTTTAATTGAAATCAATTACTCATTAATCACTTAATGACTTTCATTTCAATGCTGTTATTCAAAAGACTAACAAATATACAAACATGAATTTATTAAACATCATTCAAAGCTTGGAAGCATACCTTTTCTAATGTTTATCTAAATGCAAAAGCACATCGAATTAGAAAACAATCCAGGTCCTATATGAAAACATAGAACATTGTTTTTATAATATGTTTTTGTTACCTTTGACGATAAACAATACTTTCAGACAGAGTTCATTTGATATTCAATAGTGAATGTAACTTATGAATTATTCATTTTCTCGTATAGTTTTTAGCTGAAATATCACTCCTAATTTAAAAGAAGAGTATTTCTTATCATATTTTTTATCAGAACTAAAAGCTTGGTTTCTTTTTCCAAATGGATAAAACGAAGATAAAATCTCAATTTTATTTTGTTACTCATTAAGTATTTTGCGTTGCTAACTTTTCTTTTTTTTTAAATTAAGCAATATTGCTCTTTTTTTTAGATAACAAGAACAGTAAATTTCTGAGGTTATTTGACTCAATGGATAAAATAAGAAATGTCGTTATAAAAATATTATTACAAAGAAAAAGGAAGTAGTAGAATAAAATGAGAAAATTTCTATAAAAAACAATTATTCTTCTCCTCTCTTGTTTTTTTTTCTATGTCACTCTTCAATACTTTAAAGACAAACTTCAGCATAATAGATAGCTTATTATAAATTTCAATTTTGTTAATAATATTTTTGTTCTTTGTATGTCCATTTATTACAGATATTCAACATGTTTAACATATGAATCGTTTGATATTTGTACAAGATACTATTTTACTTGTACTTTACTCTTTAACATCATTATTAGCACTTATTGGTAATGGAATTGTATATCGAGTATGTTTACAACGTCGTAATAGTATATATTCTCAATCAACATCACACTTACCATTAACTACAACAAGTATATTTTTACTTAATCTTGCTATAGCTGATGCATTATCAGGTTTAACAATACCAATTCAATTTATATTTTGTTCAAAATATTTTTTGGAAAAATTTCCTTGTAGTTCATATCTATGTCTATTAACTAAATCAATAGAAATTCTTGGATATAATGCATCAACATTAACTATATGTGTTATTGCTTTTGATCGTTATCGTCTTGTAAATAATCCATTACAACAATATCATCGAATTAAAACTCGTCGTGCTCTTTTCTTTATATGGATTTTACCTGGACTATTTTCAACAAGTTGTTTAGTATCAATGAAAGTTAATACATATTTTAATTCATATCAACAATTAATTAGTTGTGAAATATTATTTCCATTAACAACAAAATATTTTTCTAATGATTATATTCAAAAGATACGTGCTTTTTGTTTAACATTTTTATTTTATATTATACCACTTTTTATCAATACGATTTTATGTATATTAACAATGCGTACAATAGCACGTCGAACTATTATTGGTGTTTCGAAATTTCGAACATTTGAACAATCACGAACACGTTCAATACGTTTATTAATGGTTATTGTTATTGTTTTTGCATTATCTCATTTACCTGTACATTTTATTAATGTACGAGATTTTTTTATTTCATCATCAAAAGTATCAAATGTTCGTTCGACACAAGCAAATAAATGTAACTATTCAACAATGTATTTATTATTTTATTGGTTAGGTAGCAGTAGTTGTTGTCACAATCCAATCATATATAGTTGGTTTAATAGACAATATCGAACTATAGCTTTGAACTACTATCGATCAATCGTATATTGTGGACGACAGCAATTATAATATTGAAAATAAATTATATTCGTTTTTAATTTTATCTTTTTTTTTTAATACATACCATAAAAAACTTACTTATGCAAAGCATATCATAACTCGTGAGCAATAAAATCTAATTGAAACGAGTAAAATAAATATCATTAAACATTAATTTTATTATGTTTAAAAAAAAAGACTACAGGTAGGTATCTTTAATATCTAATGAAATCAAACATAAATAAATAACAGCAAACTACTTTATACAACTACATATAATCTAATAATGTACAAACTGTTAATCGATACTTATTAATAAATTAAATTTAGATCATTTTTATATGAAAAAAAAAATGAAAATTATTATATAATACTAATTTACATTTTTTTCTTTTCTAACATTTATAACTAGGCAATAAATATAAAAAAAAAAGAATTATATATAAACATCATTGATATTTTTCGACAGTGACATGTCATTAATTGATCAGATTTTCTTCTATATCTTGTAAACATAATTTGAGAAAGAGTATCGACATTTTTTATTTTATTTAATATATTGTCTTGTATACATGAAAGGTGCTTGTTTTGACACGTATTTTGTTGATTTGCTCTCTGCTTTGTGTGTTCAACATATATATATATACACAAAAAAAGTGCAAACATTGTCATCTAGAATATAATTGAATTTACATGACTAGACAGTAGACATTGAAATAAACCATCACCCTATTTCACGCCGTTCTTATTTGCATTTTCCTTATTGCAAAAAAGAAAGAACGCGTGCCAAACATTAGCTATTGTACTAACTAAAAAATGACCGATGTTTTTGTTTTACTTTAATGTTCAAATATTTCTGATTTATCATCATTCAAGCGAGAAAAACAAATACTTCAACAGTAGAATAAAGTGGAATTTATGAGATTGTACGTCACGCACATTTATTTTTTTTTTCTTATATTTTCATTTCAAAGATGACAAACGTTGACATTATCTTTATTCTAGTTTAATTATATTAGGAAACCTGTTGTTAAGTTTTATATTCATTCTTTTTCCTTTTCTTTTTTTCTTTTATTTAATTCTTTTTTATACATCTATCCTGTCATTGTTGAGACGATGAACCTTCTTCATTTGTCTTTTTATTTCTTAAGCATACATTCATTTATTTTATTCAATGAACAACAACATTGCTCTCGACCTCGTCCATTGTATACACATACGCATCATCCGTTTATATTCATAGATTTTTTTTTTTCTCTTCTTGTCGTCGTCCCTATAGTTGACTAGTTAGAAGTTTGTCCTGTCGTCGTCGGACTCGCTTAAATTTCGAGCTGTATGCTCTAAAGAAGAAAAGGGAATAGTGCCAATGTTAGACGATGTGTTCTCTTCTCTTCTTTCTTTCATTTGCGTTCTATAGTAAAAAAAAAAAAAAAAAAGAGATGTATTACCTTCATTCACACATAAGCGATACAAGAAGACAAAAGGTAGACAATAACTAGCTTTTTCTTGTCATTTTTTTTCATTACACCGGACATTTGAGAGATAGAGAAAGAAGAGCAAAAAAAAAAAATTCCACTTTTTTTTTTTTTCATCGGTTGTAGATTCTTATATCGTATAAGAAAAGGAGAGGAAAAAAGCGAGCTTTTCTTCTTCTTTTTTGACATCATTCACTTCTTTATATTAGAGTCATCAACTAAAATGACAGCGTCGGCAACCTCAAGAATATATTTTTCCTTTTTCTTGTTTTTTTTTACTATTATAAATCATTATGATTAGATTTAGTATGAAATTATAAGCTTAATCGACTATTTTGTTTAGATATTTAGTTAGTGTGAGTAGATATAATGGCAGCTGAAATTGATGGTACTTCAAAAGGTCTATTAGGTAAGTAAATATAAAATAACAGTATTAAAGTGTTTGTATGATTTTTATGTTGATGATTTTGAAAGGTTTCTTTTACAAGAAAAAAGTTGGTTAGAAGAAAAATTGTCATTTGTTCTTCTTTTTTTTTTTTTTTTTTTATTCTTTGAGTCTCGTTTTTTTCTTTTCTCAAAGACTTGTTGAAGCATAATAAAACTACTCGAATAGGAAAAAGAGAAAACATAAATAGATTTGTCAAACAAGAAGTTTCATCAAACATCATTATTTTAGTTTCACATATCTTCAATTTTAGGAGCATTTGCTGCATGTACACTTATAAGTGGTATTGTTTCATTGGCCTATGGGATCATATTATTAATTCAAAATATTGGTGTCGAATATAATTATGGTGTAATTAATTTATTTACGACAAGTATCATACTGATTGTTGTTGGTGGTTTATTAATAATAACGGTACTTTTGGGTGTATTTGGAGCTCTTAAAGATATTTCGAATTTACGTTTGGTATCACTTGTATTGCTATTCATTTTATTTGTAGTACTTGGTAAGAAAATTTTAATGATTTATTTCATTTTTATTAAACTAATATTTTGTTTTTAGTGGTTCTTGGTGTTTGGGCAATGGTTTCATATAAAACAGGTCGTTTACAAAACAGTATTGATTTGGATATGAATCAATTCAAAGAGACATCGGAAGGTTTAACACCAATGCTCAAGAAAAAGGCTGATTTTTTAAATGAAGTATAAAAAATTTGAAAATTGATAATATTTAACAAAAAAAAAAAAACTATTTTCGAAACTTTAGAAATATAATTGCTGTATTGCATATAATCCAAACACAGATTCGGGAGAACCAGTACGAACTTATTGTATTCAGTCAGGTAGTAGAAATTCATTTTAAGATTTATTTAATGAAATTTTTCTAGGTAATGATGACAATACAAATAATAAAATAGATTTTATAAATGTTTGTGTTAAATCATATTTTCAAATAAAATCCAAAGAAGTTTTTCGTGTGGCTGTTTTGGCATTAGCAACTGCTGGTGCAGTCCTTATTGCTCTTCTTTTATATGGTGTTGTATCTCAACGTGCACGTGCTGGCTATGCAGCCGTTTCTCGTGGGTAATCTAATTAAGAAACAATAAACAACAATAAAAAATATATATCATCCTATTTGTCAAAAAGAATTTTTTTTTTTTGATTTTTTTCTGTTGTGTTTAATTAGCATTGCTCAGGATCAATTAAAAAAAGAAAAGAAAATCATATATATATATCTATATCTCAGCTTTGTCTTGTGTTGTGTGCATACATTTATTCTTATAGTTCATCGAGTGATCTGTGAATTCCATATAGGTGGAATGAGGTTTATTATCTCATTAAATTTAGATTACTATTGTATGATTGTTTTGTGCATACATTGCTTTGTATATTCAATTTTAAGTGTGTAAATCATAGCATATATAAAATACATTTATTAAAAATTAAATTGATTGTTTTTATTTCATTAAATATGTTTAGAGATATTAGTTTCATTTGATAATAATATCAATGGTTTGATCTTTTGAAAAAAAAGGTTATTAGAGAAAAAGATAAAGATTAAATTGAATGTAATGATATTTATATCATAAAGAAAAAAGAGAAATTCAAGCCATTTGATCCGTTCAATGATGTAATGGAAATAAAAATATTCGATGACATTTGTATTAATTTATAGTCTAGATTCAAAGAAAGATATAATAAGCTTGCAAACATAAACTTTCGTGATAAGTATTGTCGGTTCATATGTAAAGTTTGGAATTACAGCGAATATAGACAAAAGAAAGAAGTATTTTGATAAATATGAAATGACAAAGACAAAATAATTTCATTGAATTGATATCTATTTTAGTATATGTTGTTTAAAAGAGAAAAAAGGGTCACATCGATAAGATTTTTGTTGTTATTGTCATGCAAATCAATTAATGTATTAATACGATTACTTCTTAAGAACACATTATTCATGGTTTTTTTTTTGTATTTCTTTCTCTTTTTTGTTACTCTCTAAATATAGATTCTAAGTTGTTTTATTTATGTTTGCGTTTATATAATACACTAATCTACATTTGTGATCCTACTTTCAGTTTATGTATGTATATTTGTAAGTACTCTTGAGTGTTACATATCAAAGTAAAATGAACATAACAAATTTGAATGACAATAATGAAATATGCCTTGTTTAATTAACAGTATCGAATAAAAAAACAAACATTCCAAATATAATAAATGATTTTTATTGTTAGTATTAGAGCTATGTATTTATGACTTTTAATACATTAATTTTTAACATTCAAATTTCTATTATATATTCTTCAGTATCAATTTGATTAAAATAAAAAATGTAAAGTGAATATATATAATAGATAATTAATGAAATGATAATGTAGTGATGAATTGAAGCAAGCAAGAAATACGTTCTTCACTTTTTCTTGCATCTTCATACAATATGCTGCATACTAAACACACATTGAACACACGCTCATATAGACAAATAGATAGAAAGTTGATACAGTATACTAATTACATAGACTGAGCAAGTGATGATTAGTACAGGAAGCGACTACACTCGTAATGAAAAGAAAGAGATAAAGGTGAAAGTACTATTCATGAAAAATCACGAAACAATGAGAATAAAATAAAAAAACACGTAGAAATCTGTTTTGAACATTATATAAACGAAAAACTATTTATTATATATAACTAATCAACAGATTTTAGTATATAGTATAACACGATGGTTTATCTAACACAATGTTTCTGATGTCCTTGTATAATCAATAATAACAAAAGGTTATATTAACTTTTATAAGAACAATCTCATCAGATATCATCTAAATACTTTAATATAAATTTTTACGATAATTCCTATTCAACTTTCTAATAATATAAGAAAACTGAACTTTTAAATCATAAGAATTTAAAACATTAATATTAATTTGAGACTTTCTTTCGATAGATGGCATTGATATACATGGATATAAATTTAAAATAATCATTGATTGGTCAATTAAAAAAAAAATAATAATTGTTGATTGATTTGATATCACGCATGCATGCAACATTGGGTTTTGTATGTAAAAACTGCAGACGTATCCAATATTGTTCTGTTATTTAGTGTAGAATTTTCATATGAACTTATGTATAGTATTTTTAGATTCTCTCGTACACATCTGAAACAACGTATTGAAAATGGACTTTGCTGAGAGAATGTTACGAAAATATGGCTGGGATAATGGTAATTCTTATATATATATATATTGTTTTTTTCTTATAATATTTTTAATTAGATAAAGGTCTTGGTAAAGATAATCAAGGAATGAAAACAGCTCTTAAACCAGTTTTAAAATTTGATACTCGTGGAGTAAGTTTATTTTATTATAATTTAAAACATAATTCAACAAAAATAAAGTTCTTTTTTTTTGTATTGATTTTATTGGTTTTTTTTCTTTGAATGTTCATATTTTAGTTTTAGGTTGGATGTAATCAAAAAGATGAATATTCAAATGAATTTAAATGGTGGGAATATTCTTATAATCGAGCTGCAAAAAAAATTTCACAATCTCTTGAACAATCTGAAAATAAAGAAGAAAAAGAAAAAAAACGTAAATATAAAGAAGATAATGAAGAAGAAAAAGAAAGTTCAAACAAATCTATTTATTCTCGTTTTAAAAAAGTAAGTTTAATTACATTCAATAAATACATCATAAAATATAAGGCAATTAGTATTTTATCTATAAAAATAATATTAAAATCATTCATAACAAATTTTCTATAAATTACTCATATAAAATTTTAGCATTTAGAAAAAATCTTATAGATTAATACTAGTATAACTCATGTATTGAATAAGAACAGAAAGAGAAATAAAAATGATTAATTGTTGTAGAAAAATATATGTTTCTAGAATGAATAATATAGACAAAATTATTGATCGTATTATTCTTTATGATATATTCATAAGTAATATCAATTGTAATAAATGAATGTGATATAATCAATAAAATATGTGTTGTATTTCAATTTTTAATTACTTAATACTTTGTATTAACATATTGTTTTTAAATATGGATGAAATTCCTATTAAACATATTTTGGATTCTGTCAAGAAGATCATTTATTGTTATACAATGAATTCATTTTCTTAATGGTTTAGTTGATAAGTCGTATAAAGGTCATGGTCGATGATGGAAACATAAAGTTGATCACATAGATTCATATTTATCTTGAAAATAAAATAAACAACTATAAAATAAGCTATTCTTAGAAAACTTAGTAACTTTTCATGATACATTTTGTAATATATTTTATCTTTTCTTAATACAATGTATTAAGTCATAATATAAAATGTAACGATTTAGTATGTCTAATCTATTATTTATTTATTTATGTTTTTAGAGTTCAGTTTTAATGGGTAATAAAGAAGAATCTCTTCAAGTCGAAAAAGAAACTGTGATTACTGAAATTAATACTTGTTCATTGTATGTTTATTCTAATTATTAATCTTACAAAAAAAAAACAATCCAATTGCTGATTTTATTTTTAGACCAACTGATGATGAATTACTTCAAATATGTGGTGGTCGAACAGCTCATAAGTAATAATCAATGAGTCTTATTCATAATTTGTTTACCATATACATGTATAACAAATGACGATACACTAACGTTTTTATTACTAAGCATAGTATCTCTTTTGTTTTCATTTCACTTTCTTCATCATCATGTTAGTAATACTTAGACAATGATTGAGAAAGAGAGATGAAAATTAAACGAGTTGTCTATGGCAACAAATAAGTTAATATGTGGTCACTTTTTTATACATGTGCGTAATCAATAAGTAATTCATGAATAAGACTCTTTGTTAAAAAATTCCAAATTATGCTTATTTTTTGTTTTTGTTTTCTCTAGAGGTGCTCGTCATGGCATACGTATGAATGGAAAATTACAACGATTACAAGAACAGGAAGAACGTGCTGTTTCATCTTCTTCTTCTGAAAATGTTGTTGAACAAATTGTAGAAAAAAAGAAAAAGAAAAAAAGAAAAACAATTGAAATTGATGAATAAAATCAATTTAACAGAATATCAACAAAAATTTGTTTTATTTCTGTTTTCAGATAATGTCTCTTCGTCGAACAATTATATTTGGTGTTGTATCATTTAATCGTTTAGCAAAACAAATTAAAACTGCTTTACCTTATGCATTAGGTACAGCTACAGCTGTTACTTATTGTTATATTCAAAATCCATTTAACAAACATCATGCTGCTATGCTTGATTTTTTTCGTTTGACACCAACTTCCCTTGATACTGATGTTTCAGAAAATTATCCTGATAAACCATCAGAATCATTCATGGCTGAACCACTAACCAATGAAGATATTCTTAAAAAAGGTTCGAATTTATATAGACAACGAATGGAAATTTTTATATTAAAATTACAAAAACAAATTTGTCATTCATTGGAACAATGTGAAGCTAAAACAAATAGTGGAATTCAATTTAAAATCGATCGATGGACTCGAGCAGAAGGTGGTGGTGGTATAACATGTGTTATGCAAGACGGAGAAGTTTTTGAATCAGCAGGTGTTAATATATCAGTTGTTCATGGTAAATTACCAGCTCAAGCAATAGAACAAATGAGAAATCGTGGACATCAATTTGCTTCTCAAAATATACCATTAGATTTTTTTGCTGCTGGAATTTCATCGGTTATTCATCCTAGAAATCCACATGTACCAACATTACATTTTAATTATCGATATTTTGAATTAGTTGATGCTGATGGAAAAGTACATTGGTGGTATGGTGGGTAAGTTTTTATTTCATTATTAAATCAATATGATAGTGTATATGAATATATAAATATATATATATTTTTTTCTTTTAGTGGTACTGATATGACACCTTATTATTTAAACGAGAATGATTGTAAACATTTTCATGCAACATTAAAAAAGGCTTGCGATAAAAATAATCATACTTATTATCCAAGATTTAAAAAATGGTGTGATGAATATTTCAATATAACATTTCGTCATAATGAACGTCGTGGTATTGGTGGAGTATTTTTTGATGATTTCAATGAATCCAATCAAGAATCCTGCTTTAGTTTTGTTAAAGATTGTGCAAATACAGTTATTCCATCTTATATACCTGTAGTACAATCAAATTATCAACGATCATATACAACACAAGAACGTGATTGGCAATTATTAAGACGTGGACGTTATGCAGAATTTAATCTTGTATTAGATCGTGGTACAAAATTTGGTTTACAAACACCCGGTTCACGAATTGAAAGTATTCTTATGTCATTACCACCGGTAGCTAAATGGAAATATACATGGGATCTCAAACCTGATTCACCAGAAATGAAGCTTATGAAAGTTTTAAAAGAACCAAAAGAATGGGTTTAATAAAAATATGACCTAATCTGCATGTTTTTTTTCCTAATTGTTATTGCTCATTTTTGTTTTCCTTTATCAATTGATTACACAAAAGAATTTACCTTGATAGATAGTAGTATTTCAAAGATTTCATTGATCTATGCTAAAGATTTTCTGGTCAAATATGCATTAATATTTAAGATAAGAAGTTCCACTATTGGGTATGGGCTATCTCTGCACTATTTTCACATACTCCGATCTCCACAACTATCTTACGCATTTTCTTTTTGGAGGAGATAAAAAGAAAATTAATTTGTTTCTTTCTTTTTATTTTGGAAATATTTACAAAAAAAAAAAATATTTTTTTTTATTGTTGTTGTTAGGATTGAGGATGTTGTTGTTGATGTTACAATAAATTAATAATCTGTTCCTGTTGATTTTGCAGCAGATTAATAATGTGTTGCTTCTGTAGAAAAAAAAACATCTTGCTTACAGTTCTGTTTATTCTTTAGATAGGCCCTCAAAAATTTTTATTAGAAAATATTCATAAAATCCCAGCACATAAATAATTCTACTTCTTTTTTACACATGGAAAAGACTTTCTTTGTTCAGTTTGATGAAGAAAAAAATGAATCTATTCATTGAATGTGCTGATTTTAGACCAAGCTTAATGTATTCCTTACCTAGGCAAAGAAATACAGAATATGTGAGAAAAAGAGAGAATAACGTTGAAGGCGAGGAATGCTCTATATTTGTTACGCTAATATAGATTTTAGATCAACTTAAAATTGTCGTATCTTTAAATAAAGTTCTATTATCCGATTATTTAACGAAATTTTATTTTATTATTTAAAAAGAAGTTTTATCAATGAATCAATTTTTTGTTAAGTCAACTTTTTAAGGCCTAGTGTCATTATGAAGTCATGATGGAGATTCATAGGAATAAATATAGTTCAACGAAGGAAGAAACGTAAACATATATTTACTTCTTGTATTCGAAAACCTTATAGATATCTCTACATAGGAAGGAATCAGTATCATCTGATGGAAACAAAATACCAGGTACGGCATAAAGATTGCAAAATTTAGTATTTTGTAAATATCTCATCACACATCAATCGTATTATCTTGATTCTTTTTTTAAAATTTGCATCATAGAAAGCTCTACAAAAACTGTAAGAACAAATCTCTATTGACTTGTTCTAATGGTTTCTCTCATATTCAAAATGAATAGGTCACATGATGATACTATGTCTCACCGTATTAAATATTTAGAAGACTTTTTTTGTTTTGAAATACGACGTTATTCATATAGTTTTTGTAGAGCTTTCGACGGTGCATCTTTGAAAAAAAAATCAAGACGTTATCATTTTCCCAAGTCGAGACGTTCTCAAAATAAAAGGAAGTCTTCCAGATATTTTTCTTATAGTAAATATGGGGAAACATAACATCGTCATGTGACCTATTCATTTTGAATATAAGAGACATCATTAGAACAAGTCAATAGAGATTTGTTCTTACAGTTTTTGTAGAGCTTTTCATGGCGCAAATTTTAAAAAAAGAATCAAGATAATACGATTGATCTGTGATGAGATATTTGCAAAATACTAAATGTTGCAATCTTTATGCCGCACTAAGTAAGTATATTTATGTTTATATATGATACTATTCTGTACTAATGATTCTCTTTTAGTTTATGTATCTGCATATGTAAAAACTCGACTATTAGATTTCAAAATAAAAGAAAAAGAACTAGTGTTAATGACGATAATGAGATGGACATTCTTTAATTAACAGAATTGAATAAAGAAAGTTTTAGGTTTAATAGCTGATTCTTATTATTGGAACTTAGTAAATTGATTAATTTGACTCTTGAACATATTGGTTATAACATTCGGATCTTTATTAGAAATTTTAAATTGTCAATCTGATTAAATAAAATAGATTAATGGATTAAATTTTTGGAGTTGGTAGAAAACGTCGACAAGGAAGATATCGCAAGCACAATATTGAAAATGACAACGTCCTAAGCGCTAAATTCTTCCTCTTGTATGATAACATGAAGTACTAAATTTCCATCATTCAATGCCGAGAAAGGCAAGAAAGATTTGATAAAAACTTTATTTTTTGGTATTTTCGAAATCAATGATGGTTGCCTGAACAAGAATTCTTTTGTACTGATATCTTTTGTAAACTTTTTACATTTTAAGTGTCAAATCATAGTTCAGAGTCTTCTGTTTTTCTAAATGATTAATCCAATAAGAATGTTATATTCGATCGTGGTACAAAATTTGGTTTGCAAACACTTGGTTCATGAATAGAAAGTATTCTTATATCATTACTACCGATAGTTAAATGAAAAGATGCAGAGGATTGTCAGGCAGATTAATCGGACATGAAACTTATGAAAGTTTTGAAAGAATCAAGAGAACGAGTTGAACTAAAACATGAAGTATTTTTTCTTTGGTAGCTATTTCTCATCTTTTCTTTCTTTGTTGATGGATTCTCCAAAATAACTTAGCACAGTAGATAGTAGTATGTCAAAAATTTCTTTGATTGATGCTTAAGATTTTCTTATGAAATGTGATATGATATTTAACACAAAAAGCTACACTCTTGTTTTTGTATCATTCGAGAAATGAATATTTACAGTTAGAATAATAAATCATCTTATTCATTCATGTCTAAAATAACTTTTTTTTTTATTATATTTGAATTATAAAAAGAGAATTATGAGCAATCTTGTTTGGTTGGTTTGACTCCATCTACATTAGCTCCCATATCTTTCAGAATCTTTTTTAGTTCATTGATACGTGATGGCGATAATGATTTGGTTCGTCTAGATAAAATAAAACAAAAATCTTTTCGAATATTTACTTCATGAGAAGAGTGAAACTTACGAAAGAAGCCAGATAAATTCCATTTTATAACTAAAAATAGGTATAGATTCACAAGCATAAACAAGTGCATATTCATCGTAATTGGTTGCGATTACATTATAGTCACCTTTTCGAGCTGTATAGAATAAAAAAGATAATTAATTTGAGAATAGACGAAAGGCGAACGAAATAGTCTTACGAGGATTAGAAAAAATAACTTCTAAAGCAGCTGGGTCTGAAGGATCTTTTACTCTAGCAATCCCTCTAATAGAATAATAACCACCATATGCTGTAATAGCTTGATTGTATACACCCACTGTTCCATTGTCATTGGCTGTATAGGTAGCATTTTCACATTTAGATGCTATTTCAAAAATAATATTATTTCTTTCGATTTCGTACCAAAGACCTAAATACTGGAAACAATACATGAATAAAAGTATTATTACTTAATGATTAAAACATTCAACTTGCTTTGGTGACATTAAAATTCTTCTGAGTAACAATTTTCGGACATTCAGAAGCAAATGATTTACTAAACAGTGAAAGACAGACAATGATTGCTATCGAGAGAAACATGTCAGTAATGATGTGATTTCTCACTGTCATATTTTTGCGTTTTATACTTGGTATTCCAGATGATGTGGTTCTCAGGATTATATAACCACCTTTTCAGTCAATATGAGTACCAAAAGATGTGCACAATCGTGCATTACGACATCAAAAACCGGTACTTTGAAAGTTCATCATTCCATAGGAAATTGAATTCTATTTGAATTTTGGACACGCAGTTGGTTATCAGTAAATAGAATATGATGTGAGTCATCAGAAAAAAAAGAAAAAGTTTGATTAAAAAGAACATTTTTTCAGTCTAAGGATAAAGTATTGATATTTTTTTTTAGAAACCAATTAATTAATTTCAATTTTAATATTCATTATTCGACAATGGCCTTAGCAGATTTTCAATCATTTTTTTTTGTTTGAAGAAGATTTTCTTATGTTGAATACATATGATACTTTTCAGTTTCGCGCTTCTCATTCAAAAAGCAATAAGACAAAGACTAATAACACTCTCATATCATGTATCTTATCTCAATAGTCACTCTTTCTATTTGCCTGTTAAATATTGACCAAGTCGAATCATATCAATGTTCATGTTCGTGTTGTTTTGGTCGGGGCTGTCAACCATCCCAATTACCCGGTTTAGTCGATGCTCAACAATGTACCGATGCATCATGTTTAGAAGCTTGCAAAGCGCGATATTATCAATGTAATGTATTACCTGAAAACGGTCAAGCTATTGGAAAATGTCTTACAACAACTACAACAACTACGAATTCTCCAATCATTGGTGGTCCATATTCATGTCAATGTTCGTGTTGTAATACAGGTTCATATTTATGTGCACCTACATTCGTTGGTAATACAAATTCTTTTTCATGCCAAGTTGGTGCATGCAGTATAGCTTGTACTAAACAATATCCACATGTATGTGTAAATAACCAATTTGGTCAAACTCAAGGTACTTGTGTTGGAACATTCACTTCCACAGTAACTATACCAAGTGGATCATCACGATGTGGATGTGCTTGCCAATTATCAACTGGATATCATTATTATGAAGTGATTACCATGAATGGCTGTTCATCATGTTACAGTGCTTGTCAATCAATTCAACTTCAATGTTATGCTCATCAAACAACCTATTGTTCTAGTTAAAAAGAGCTCATTCAATAAGAAATTATTGAAATAAAAAGTTTATTAACAAGTAAAGAAAAACTATGTTAAACTATCACAAAAAAAAACTTTGAACATCTTTTTTTTATGGGAACTATGTAATGAAATGTAATATGGTGATATGCTTGTTTCAAAAGAACTAGGTCTATGTGTTTCCTGTGTAGAATTTTGAACTGTTATTGAAGATATCCGTGGGACATTTTCATTCATTTCAATTAATCGATGGTTTAAATCAATTAAAATAATATCCGTATATTCCTGTACAACAATATCATCTAATTCAATAGTTCCAAGATCTTTTTCAGTTATCTGATTATTAAAGAGCGACAGAAATCAGAGCACAAAACGGTGGAGAAGTTCTTGACCTTCTCTTCTTAGAATCTTTTTTTCTTCTCTGATTTACTTCGCCTTTTCCTAGTGAAAACTTGTCGTGAACTCAGAACCTCACCCTGATTGGACGCTCTTTTTTTGCTATCTAGTATTAATACATATATGTAAAGAAAAAGAATGTTAGAAAAAAGCAAACAGGATGCAAATCATGAGAAAGCAAAATTATTTCAAATGCCAGTAAACTTGTTGAAAATATGGAAATCAACAGAAATCAAAGAATTTCTTGCTAAAACCTTTGCCATAGAATCTTTGTAATGCATTTTGATTGTCTAAAATATATTACATATTCCAGTTCGAGCGTCAATAGAATATTTAAAATTTAGCTTCAAACGAAAATACAGTCTATTGCAACCATCGACTACAATTTTAATGCATTGGATTGTAATAAAGAAAAACAGACATAACTTTCATACGTAGCTAATCGAGTAGTTTTGTTTTCTCTTTTCTTTTAGAAACTCACTGCAAAAGTTTCTTTTTTCGTTCTAAAGAACTACCAAATTTGTCTTTCAAAGAAGTTTTTCTAACTGACAAAAAATGAGAAGGCTGAAAGTTACCCAAATGATCAACTGAAATCTTCGATGTGTTTGATGGACTTCGATCTATTTATAGAATTTTGTGTACGATGAAGTCTTATTCTAGAGTGGAAGTTAATGACATCAATAACTGAAGACATTCATACACTGCGCTACTAACATCTGGGTAAACGGTGTGACGTTATTGTTCAAAATAAAAAGACTTCGAATTGATATTTGCCGGTATTTTTGGGGTGTGCAATCAGAAGCATTGCTTGCAAAGTTAGACGTACTCTATAAAAAAAATTTACTAACATACTATCATATATAAGCCTGCAGTCAAAAGAAAATCACGTAAAATTTAAACTGAATAATGGAACTGCTCAGGCTACTTCGAAATAAGAATAGAGGCTGTCCAAGGTCTATCAGACGATTTTGAAATTATTATTTAAAATATTCTTCATGTACATATTTTTTAGCAAAAAATATGAATATAAATCGACCGATTGACTATTTTGCAGAGAATTGTTTACCATTTTCCAAGTCTCGATAAATCTCTTTATTTCGAAAATGGTTGATCAATTTCGGTTTTTTAACTATCGCTGTTGAGCAACTGAGCTCCAATGAGCATCATTCGTTTTCCATTGGTAAGAAAACCTTACCTGAATAGCAAACTCGACAGTTTCAAAGAGCAAAAAACTTTCTAGCGTATGAGCTAAAGATGAAACCTTTGCAATGTATTTCTAGTTTAAAAAAAAACGAAAATAAAAGTTTCCCATACTTTTTGCATTACTTAAAATCAAATTTCACATTCTTTACATCCTTCCAAATACAAATTAACAATGAGAAATTGTCACACGTTTTTTATTTGATAAAGCAATATTTCTTTCAGAAGTTGGTTGCTTTTCTTTTTCAATTAGTAATTTAAGAACCTTCTAGAAATTGAAACCATAGCTACATAACTCATTTTTGTTTATTAAACAACATAGATGTATTTTGTAAACTGATCTAAGAGAAAAGAGTTGACGTATAGGAGATAGAAACTTGGATTATGTTTCTCTCAGACGTGAAAGACACAGTAGGAATAGCTCATCACAAATTTTATATTAACAATTTCTCGTAATAATCTATGAAGTACTTTCTTATTGCGTATGTAGAAGATTAATCAAAAAGATGTTGAAGAGATATATTCCAAGATAGATAGCATACAACAATCTTCTTGTGATTAGCAACAGCAGCTACATTGTGTTTCATTTTTTCATCCTGTAAAGATTGTGCTAACTGCTTTTATCAATAGTAACTTAAATATTAACAATAACGAAACGCATACTCAGAAATATGTTTTATTTTACTTAGCTTTGTTATATAATAACACTAAAAGTGACAAAAAAAAGAGTTGTCGAAAAATCTTTTCTTCTTTTTCTTTTGCATATGTATGAGTTAAATTGTTTGTTTTGTTCTCTTTTCATCACTATTTATTCATGTGTCTCACTGCTACATGAGAAAAAAACAAGTGAAACACTTATTTCCACTTGAACATATAAACATTTTCTCTATTGTGCTTGCATTATCTTCATAGTAACGCCAACTATTTTCTGTTACTAATGTCACGCGCTCGACAAAATGAGGTACGAATAAAGAAAATAAAGATTAATAAATTAGATAAATATCTTAATTTAATTTAGCGAGTTGTTCTTGTTGAAACCGACGGTCATGGTAATATCTTAGATTATGATGTTGTTGACCGTCCATATCGATCGTATCTAGCTAAGAAATCTTCATCAGTTAATCGTTCACAACCGATAAAACAATCACCAAAATTCAAAGCAGTAGAAAAATATGACGCAGATGATTATGAAGATGAAAACGATGATAATGATTATCAAGAGAGTAGAGGAAATACATCTTTCTCTAGTGGACTAGGTGGAAAAACACGTCGAGATACTACTGTAGAAGTAATTAGAACTTTATTTCCATATAATTTTGTTTATAGATCTCTTTTCTTTCTTTCAAAGACACCGCCAACATCTCGTCGAGTTCGTTATGTTCGACCGAAATCAACTGTTAAAGTACACAATTATCTGTCTAAATTCAATAATTTTCATTCTCATATTCAATATAGATTTTTCAAGAAAAAGTTGATTGGAATGCAAATCCAAAAATCGATGCCCGTAATGATGAAGCTATGGAAAAAATTCTTAATGCACCAAAGAAAAAGATATACCATGAAAAACCTACATGGAGTGGAAAACCAAAAATTGATTCACATAATGAAGAAATTGTCGAAAATATTCTTCGAGCACCAAAACCAGAAGTATATTTTTTTTTCTATTCAATTAAAAAGAAAAAAACAAACTTTTAATTATATATTAAAAGATATTTTACGAAAAGCCTATATGGAATCAAAAACCAAAAATTGATTCACATAATGAAGAAGTTGTCGAAAATATTCTTCGAGCACCAAAACCTCAAGTATACTTATTTAATAAATTTTTTATGTGCTTTGTTAATGTTTATTTTTAAAAAAAACAAAACAAGATCTATGAAGAAAAAATCAAATGGACAGCAGATCCAAAAATTGATTCTCATAATGAAGAAGCTATTGAACGAATAAAAAGTGCACCAAAACCAATTGTAAGATTATTTTTCAGTCAAGAAAGAAAAACTTTTCTTTCTTTTTATTTAATAAAGATTTATGATGAAAAACTTATATGGCCAACTGTTCGTAGAACTGATCATTATAATGAGCAATATGTTAAACATAAAGAACGTGAAAAAGTTTCTCACAAGGAAAAAATTTATATTCAAGTAAATTGTTTTTAAAAATGAATGTCATTTTCAAATGTTTGTTTCTTTTGATTCTATTAAACATAGAATGCTCCACAAGAACGAAAACCAAAAAATCATAGAGCTCGTATTGATAATCAAAATCCAGATTTTGATGAACACATAAAACGACAAAAATCAGCGAAATTACCTGTATAAAAATAAAATCAATTTACAATCATTTCTAAATTTTTTTTTATTTTGTGTTTTTTTTAGCCAATCGAATCTAGAAAACTTGAATGGCAAAAAAGACCACGTATTAATCAAAAAAATGATGATTATATTGAACGTATGCGACAAAAACGATCAATACCTATAGTATGATATTAAATACTTATTCGAAACATACATAAATGTAATATTTAATTGTTTTTTTTAGATTTATCAAGAAAAACTGAAATGGTTTACAAAATCACCAAAAATTAATGCTCGTAATGAAGAATATTTAGATAATTTAAAAGGACAAGCAAGACCAAAAGTAAGTGTGAAAAAAAAGAATTTTACTTAAATACTTTCCAATGTCAATATCTTTTCGAGTTATATGATATTCTGTTGCATTTTGATAATCAATAATTGCACACAAAAAAAAATACACAATTGTTTTTAGAGCTTACATTTAACTAGACATGTGTAATTACAGTTTGCTGACTACTGATGTCACCGACTCCGTATAATTAGTACACACTGACTATACAGTCACACTGCTACCAGTATTCACTGACGTATTAGAACATATCACTACAAAAAAGGCATATTTTGTTACAGTTGAAATTTCAGTATTACAGCGAATGCTGGTGTCAGCATAAACAGTATTCTGGCGGGCAGTGCATATGAGAAATACTGTCCAGAATTTCAGTGTTGATATAAACATTTCACATTCCTAAGTTTTACTTTGAATCTAGATTATTAATCAATTACCTCGTTGGAGATCTCAACCAAAAATCGATGCATATAATGATTCTTATGATCCAAGTTCATACACTGAACCAATGGTAACAAGTTTTTTAGTATCATATTTCTAATATATTTTTTTTAAATTAAAACAGATCTTTAGTGAAAAACTTCGATGGCATGCAAGACCAAAAATCGATACTGGTCTTGAACCAGATCCTAACGAAGATCAGGTTCTATAAGATATTTTTTTTTTTCCTTTACATTTGATATTATTTTTTTTAGTATGTTGATTATGGTTTAACAGCTTGATGAAAAAAGAAATATATATATAAATAAATTTATCATTTGTTTCTTTCTTCGAATTTTCATTGCATTTTCTCTCACTTTTTCATAAGTGTATCAAATCGACAAATATATATATATATGTGTGTATGTAGAGACCCTGAAATCTTCACCACGTTCGTTTTTTTATGATGCGGTGTTGTTAAATGGTCTTTTTTCTCCGTCAATAAAAAATACGTACATACAATCGGTCTGACATATCCATGTGATGATGAGAATAGAAGCAAAAAAAGAGAAGAATCAATTGTGTATATATATATATAAATTTCCGTCTATTTGAATGAATGTAAGAAAAAAAATTCCTAATCAGATTTTACAATATCAATTCATGGTTTTTTTGTTTTTCTCATAAAAAATTAAAAAAATACTATCAATAAAATAAAACTGAATGAAAGTCCATTCAATGAATATAACTGAGAAGAAGACGAATAATATGGACTATAATTTGAGAGACCAATTATTGAACGAATAAAACTATTATAAGTACCTACACGTGTATAAATCCCTGGTGTATTCGGCTTACCACTAAAGAAATAAAAACAATATTATCTTGAGTATCAAATCTTTTTTTTTTATTGCATATCTTACCATGATTTACCAAAAGATGTTATACCTACGATTTCCCAATGATTATCTGAATTTTCTATCATTAATGGACCACCTAAACTAAATAAGAAATTAATTATAAGAAACATACAATTGTTTAGATAAAACCTGAATCAGCTTGACATGTATCAGAACCACCTTGAAGTTCTCCTGCACAAATTTGTCCTGGAAGATAAGTAACATATACACTGCATGGCCATTTTGTTGCATCAAGAATCGGTAAAACAACTTGTTTCAATGTTGTTGATGCGTCACCACCAAAAGCAGTTGATCCCCAACCAATGGCAACACCGGATATTTTCATAGGTGGATAACTTTTACCTGGAATATCATCAGGCGGTAAACATATTGTATTAATACGTGGATCATTATCAGGTAATGGTGAACGAAGTGTTACAATAGCAATATCATTAGCAAATGTATCTGGATCATATTGAGGATGCATAGTTATTGATACAACTGATACGGGATTTCTTTTGTCAGTAGTATAATGAGTACCAGCTATAATATTTAAATCATTAACTCCATCAAAATCTTCCATACAATGTGCAGCTGTAAGAACATGACGTCTTGTAAGAAGAACTCCACCACATAGATGCAAATCATTTAAAGATCGTTTGGTTAATGAAACCATCCATGGATATGAATGAGGTACAGCATCTTGTCCACCCATAATACGTGAAAATCGATTCGTTATTTGACTTCGTCCACAAGCTTCATTTCTTAATGGATCAATTCGTTCCAAAGGTAATGTATTTTTAAAAAAATTTGATGATGGTACATCTTGATTTGTCCAATACCATGAATAAGCTAATGGTTTTTGATTTGATGAATAATACCATTTTTGCCTATTGATATTAGTCATTTGATGTTGTTGATAAAAATTTGCTGGTCCATTAAAAAAACTTTGATACTCTTGTGGCTTAGATTTACCATCACCATGAGCAAATATAATCGTAAAAATAAATTGCACAATATAATATAGAAATACAATATTAAACATGATGGATGTTAATTCCTTAAATCACTCATCATTTTTTGCTCTTACATCAACTATATTTGTCAGCTGATACGGCATTTATAGTGACACATATGCTGATGTGAAGAGAAGAAAAAAGAATGAAAATCTATGTTACGTTATGATGATTTTACGTTTTTTTTCTTCGCTCGTCTATTTTTATTCTGTTCTTTCATGATGTGACAGAAAGAGAAAAAAAAACGCGACGCTGTTATTTTTTTTCGCATTTTTTTTGTAAGTTCTGCGTGTGTCAGAGACGAAGACTCGTTTGCATTAGTTTAATCATTGGTGTTTTGAAGAACATATGTGTATGCATTATGTTGATCTAATACAGATGAGTTTTTTTTTGTTGGCCTTGTTCGATATAGAAAAAAATTTTTAACAAGAGGAAAAAACGAATTAGTTGGTCACATTGAATAAGACAATGATATTCGTGAAGTGCTTCAATTTTCACTTTTTCTAGCTTGAAGAAAAAAAAATGAACGATTTCTTGTCATAGTGACTCTCTTGTATACACAATTGCGCTAAATAAACTTTATATTGATAAGCACGAGTAGCGTATTATATATACTATCATATGGATGAAGATATTGGAATGAGAGTCGATTTCGAAATAGAAAGGACAACACAATGGTTTATATTAACTTGATATTTCTCTTGTTGGAATTAATATAGGATAAACAAATGTCCTTTTTTTGTTGCTTATTCATTCATATATTGGATCAATGAACATCTCAGATTGTCTTTAAAAAAAAATTAATTAATTTTTCTCAAGGTCATTTATCAAAACTAATGTCATTTTATTATTTTAAACGGCATGATTTAGTAAGAATAAAGTACATTCGTCTTTTTGCATAGACGAACATAAATAAAATGCATGCTGAATCATAGTAAATTTAACTGTGAATAATTTATTTTGAGAGCAATGATTCGACCTATGATTTTATTTCTTCAGAAGAAACAATCCATGACCTATTACGGTTCAAATATCGAGTATTACATTAGATAACCTGCAACCTCAGGCGACAAAACATCGTAAAAATGAGTGGGCACAAAATCAGTGACAAACAATGTATATAAATACGTAGACTGGATTGACTAATATCATTCGATTATATAAAGAAATATGCAACCAAGATTATTGCTTTATCGTGGGTT
>CAJNOP010000029.1:50809-74641 GCA_905250075.1 Rotaria sp. Silwood1
GAAAACGAAATCTTATATAGGAATTCCTATAATTTCGAAAATTTATAATCGAAGACCAGCTTGAGATCTATAGTTCAAGATACAATGCAAATACTTCTCCTATTGCATTCTAACGTTAACCAACTGGAACCATATATTTACATGCACAAATAATAGGGAATTTTACTGATTTTTTACTATGTTTTTGCATTTTTATCATAATAGCTGGGCATTTCGATGAAAACGCAAGGAACAGTAAGAAAGTGCATTGTGTCTTGAACTATAGATCTCAAGTTCCTCTATCTAAATCAAAGGTCAAAATCAAAATTTCATCTGGATGACAGGTCATTTTCATGCATTTTTCAATGTTTTTCGAAGATGACTAGTTTTGAAAGAATTTCGTCTTACACATCTGCGAAAAAGACGTCCCCCCGTCTCATATATCGATTGGCAAAAACCGCAGGTCTTTAGCTGTTTGCATTCTCGAGTTATTCAAAAAATGGTGGCGGACATTATATTTTGAAATGGACATTAGTTGATATTTTGATACAAATGTCTTTGTTCTGGTTCAAAATTTTGAAGAGTTTTCAAATACTACAAAGCCTCTCTATGGATAAAATACTGACAAAAGATTCATACTTTTATGTTTATAGAGATCTAGTATATAGTTAAATATTGATACTTTTATATGGATGTTCATGAATGTGTTCCAGCTGTACAACCAGCAAAAATTCTTGATTCAAAAATCGGAGGTCATACATGTGAGCATCCGCATTGTTTTGGTAATGTTATACATAATGACAAATATAAATGAATTGAAAAAAAGAAAAGATATAAAATGAAATATTGTGCTTAATACACCATATTCTGTTTTTGACATATGACAACACAACTTTTTAAAGTCTAACTGTATAAATAATGGATTGATTATGACTTTTTATAATAATGATGTAAAGTGTTGTTTTTTTCTTATGTCATTTCTATATTATTTGTACTACGATATTTCTTAATATTTTCAAATCGAAAATTCCTATGCTTGTCATATTGTCTTAGAATAGTTGCTTCTTTCTTAATATCAATTATAACGACTCTTATGATCCTCTAACATTGATAGAATATATGCTTATCTATTCTTTTTTGTGAAATTTCTCCATTTTTCTGTATTGAGATGAATGATCATCTGCAACTCTGTGGGATTATTTATTATTACCAACAGAAAATCATGATACTTAAGCATTATCAATAAAAACTCAATTGTTATCCTCAAATGGATGAAACAGTATTAGCTGACACCAAAATCAACGGTAGTATGGCACGCTAACTATGTCAGAACGAACTTCTAACGTATCGCCTACTCCTAATTTATGCCGATCTATGGTTACTCGAATCGAAGCAAATATGAATTGATATCCGAATGACGAATTAGAACTTGAACGAACGACAATTGCTTAGTTTCAGTGTCTGTCGCTCTTGCCTCCCCAACAAAAATAGACACATCATTGATACGTCTATATTCAAATTTTGGTTGTGATCGACAACTTTTGATTCATCTGAAATCTTTTCAAGCAGGCGATAATGAACAAATATATTCGGCAGAAATGTCTGTCCACAATTTCCCTTCAAAGTAAAGTTTTGAGCTTTTAGAAGATTACTTCTCAATTTTCAAATCAAAACCGGAGACAAAATTTTTAAGATCTTATTAGAAGAGCAAATTAACTCATTGTTTTTCACTTATTGAAAATGCGGCAAAAGTGAACAAATATCTTGTGCCAAAACTTTCCCACTTCTCTTATATCAGAATTAGTAAATTCTACTAAATATAGTTCGCAATTGTTTTTTCAACAAGTCATTTAATAACATTTGTTCGTCTTTTATATCCAGTATCACGTCTTGCGTATATATCATCATTAAAACCTATAGCCCGCTTTGTAATAGCTCGACAAATAAGTGGAGACTGTATGAATAATCTTGATCTTCTATAACGATTTAAGCCATTTTGAAAACAACCTCAGTTCTATACTTTGAATATTCCATCATCAGATGATACATCAGAAACTTAACACTTTTTGTTTGTCTTTCTGTGCTTTGAATATTTTGTAAAATAATCTTCTTTGCTCAATGCCTTATTTCGTGCACAAAAAAAGAAACCAAATAAAATGCAATAGTTCTTTGTTTCTCGAATGTGTGTGATTTAATCAGAAAGTTTCTTGATCTACTTTTTTTGAATATTGTGAATATACTATAAATGAGAACAATATGTTTTCAATCTGTTTAATTAACAATAGAAAAAAATATTGATTTTAAAATAAAAGTATTTATCAATAAATATGAATGTCATTGAATTACAAATGAATAATAGAAAAACAAATGATATTGTTTGTAAAACATTCAGTGTAATAAATATATAGATGTTGTTTATCATTTTTTTTACTCTTGTATAGAATTGTAATTAGTTTTATTATTCGAAATGGTTGTTCTTTAGAAAAATATATGTCATAGACCTACCTCAAATTCAGGTCAACGTAGGATCTGCCTAGTCCATATTACGATATTCTATATCTCCATGCCAATCTAAGATTCACCTAGGACAAACTAGGATGAAGTTTTCCATTTACACATCTAATTTTCAACAAAATGATCAGCTATGTTATAAATATACTAGCATTCGGGGAGATGATGAATGAGAGCTATAGAGTGTCAATCCGATGTAAGCTGGTACCCGAATAAAAGCGCTAAACTTGCATTTGTTCATGAGATTATTGATGAATGATAGGTAAAGAATATTTTAGTGAACTTGTGTGCTGTATCTAATAAAACAGGTCATATACAATAGGCAGTTTAACATGGAATCTTCAAGAACACTTCATTCAAATGTTATGTTTAAGACTTGATCAACGCCATCTTTTGTTTGGGTACAGGAGGATGTGACAGCAACCAGAGTACTTGTAAAAATAATCACATTTTCTGCTCGATGAATTGTCAATGATTCGAAGTCAGTTTCAAGTTTGGACTAGGCCATTCTAGAATTCAAGATTGGCCCAGAAAAAATTTAGATCCAACTCAGATTTCAGAATGGCCTCAAGAGAGAACAAATTTGATTGCAAAATGTGAAACCAATTTGAAATTACCAGAAACCAAGGAAATCATCTGAGATCATAAGAAATCTCTTGAAATCACTCGATATCCCATGAAAATATATGAAATCACTCAAAATCATGGAAATCACGAAATCAGTTTGTTTTTCCTTGATTTTCTTTTCTTAGAAGAATACTCTGTTTTTTATCGAAGCAAAACAAAGATGATCACATATTCTATTTATGTTAAACGATCATATGATCCATTGTAAATGATTTAAGCGAAGAAATAGTTGTACTAAAAGAATACAACAAGTGTAGGAATTTCGCTTTGAAAATAATGAGAGATATCACAATATAAATAATATAGAAATGATAAGAGAAAGAAGAATAAACATGTGACATCACTATACATAAAGTCGTAATCAATCCATCATGTATACAGTCAGACTTGAAACAGTCCGTGTGTTATATAAATAAAAGACTGTTTCAGTAAGTCGACTGGCTGCACCACCGCAGTCAGTCGTCTTATTGCTTTTCACTCACATAGTAGTCAGGGCAAAATCTCTTCTTCCTTTTCTTCTCAATGCATGAGTCATGATTCAAATCAGCCACTCGTTCTCAGCACCTGAGTATCGTTTCGTATCAAAAATCCGAAAAAAATTATTAACAGATGATCTTTCCCTTTTATGGTGATGCACGATTCAATCTTAGATGACCATTCATATCTAAGATGTCCAAAGCTTACATATTTTAATTATCACCTTGTGCGACTTAAAATCGTCCACCACGGATTCAAACATTTTGCAAAAATTTTTCCAATAATGGCTAAACAATTGAAATACATATGCAGAAAAACGATAATTACTAGCTGATAATTTTATTATGTGGCAGTGCATAATTCAATCTTGAGGCGACTATTAATATCTTACATGTCTAATGAATATATATTTTAAGTATGTTTTTTTGTGACTGAAAACTTCTATGGTAGTGTCTTACAGATCTAGAGAGATTTTGTGCATGGTGGCTTACGAGGAAATCTTCTCGGATGTCCACCTTGGATTTCAATGAATTTTTGCCCATAGATACTACAGAGTGCCCTAATAAAAACTCTGAAGGGATTTAAGTGCAACAGTTAGAAAGAGCTAATATTTTGGATTTGAAGCATTCTAATGATAGTCTACTGTTTCGGATAATTAAATCGAAGATCAAAATTTTAGCGGCGGCCTACGTGGTAGTTCCTGTCAGAAATCCTTTCTTATGTATTGTATATTTTGCCTTATAGGGGCAAAATAAAAACAAATATTAATTTTGAAGGAACCGCCATGCACTCATATTCTTTCAGCGCTTCTATCAGGGCACTATCTAGTATCTGTGGACAAAAATTCACTGAAATCCGAGAGGAGTACCTGGGAAGGTTCCCTCATTAGTGGACGAAAAGCAATGAGTCCAGCGCTGCACTTGCTGCAGTCAGTCGCCTTTTTTGTACTAGAACGAAGCTCGAGTGGCAGTCTATTTTTATATATTTGCCTTTTTACTCCGAGTATGTCAAAAGTAGTGACGAAGCTGTATCAATTTCTTTTGGAAGGCTCGAAGAAATTCCCTTTCTGCATAGACTGATAGTAAAAACAAACCTCTACATTTCTACACCATTTAATCATTATTCATCTCATATCATAATAATAAAATCTCCATTACACTTCTTCAACTATGATATGTAACGTTAACATTAGTCCTTATTGTCTTCGATGTATATTCTCGTCTTGATCTTCTCTGTGTTCTTGAGGATAAAGGTAAAGATGAGAGTTTCATGAACTCTTTGAATAAATAAAAGTATAAAAACATTCCATAAATGGATTCAACGACTGCAATAGTGTGTAGATAACAAAGGTAATTATTTCGAACATTTTATCAAAAGCTTGTTTGAGCTGGTTTCTATATGACTTTTTTGTTCTATCGCCACTACTTTTTGTATATTTTTGTATATATACAAACGGTTATACATTCAACGAGAGAAAAAAAGAATAAAGAAAACAGAAGAGAAGAACAAAGAGAAAATTAAGACGAGAATACACATCGAAGACAATAAGGACTAATGTTAACGTTACATATCATAGTTAAAGAAGTGTAATGGAGATTTTATTATTATGATATGAGATGAATAATGATCAAATAATGTAGAAATGTAGAGCTTTGTTTGTGTTATCAGCCTATATAAAAACAAAATTTCTTCTAGCATTCTATAAGGAATTAATATAGCTTCATCACTACTTTTGGTATGCCCTAACTAATTCATTTATATTTATCAATATGTGGAATGTCATCGGAACAATGTAGATGTTCACATGTGCAACCTATTCTTTACCAGTCAACAATATTTGGTGATTATACAGCTGTAAATCATTCATGGCCATAAATTGGCAAATGCCAATTTTTAGTTATCCATGATAAATCTGTATTAAATAAAATATAAGCCTTCGTCAATCAAAAGCTAGTGAATCATCAATAAATGCGGTTTCTCTTTTTTATGGTGGAACTTCCATTGATACTAAATATGCAATAGCGGCTGCTCATTGCTTTCATAGTATAAAATCAACATGAATTTCAAATTATATTTTTGTTGCTTGTATTCAATATAAAAATGATAGAAAGTCAAACCGATATACAATTATATCTATTATTTTACGTGGTGAGTTTCATGATCAAACCTATGAAAATTATATTGTTTTATTAGAATTAACAATCCATTTTGACTTCAATGATTCAAACATTGCGTTTCTTTATTTTCAACCAAAAGAATATTACAATATATCCACACGAACCAATGAATGGTACCGCAATAGGTTGGTAACGTTTCAGGATACGATGGTTTTATCATTCCTCACCCTTTAAAAAATACAAATACCTACTATATTACATAGGAATGAATACTTTCATAACGTTGTATATGATAATATTATTAAAATTCTTGAAGGTTTAATCCGAGCTGGTAAAGATACAGATCAAAGGAATAGGTAAAGAATAAATAATTGTGAACATCATTTTTTATTTCTGAAATACTCTAGTTGTAAACTTGTGATGATTTATGATTCAGAGAGCGATACATGAAATATTCCAACAATAACTTCATATGATCCTGGATGTACGGTAGCAGAATATCTTTGTATATGTATGTGTGTGAGTCTGTTTCTGAATTAGACTAATACTCAGACAACTGATAACCATTTCTGAATGCCTACCATCAATGAAACCGATATCCTCTATATAGGTATTAATCTAATGTTGTACAACTTTGTCTTTTTATCTGAAGATAACATTTTTGTGTTTATTTCAAAAGCAGAAAACTCCGTCTATTATTTTTTAATTACATAAGTGAAAAATATGTCGATATCGCAATTATAGTCTATTTCCAATTGGATCATTGAGCCTTTTCTTTACGTGATCAATTAGTTATCACCAGTACCAGATCCACCTAGATTCAACATAGAAATGTGTGTATAATATTTGACGAATAATATTCACTTACAGGATTATTTACCGCCTCCAACACTATTTCCTGCTTGTTGGTTGTTGGCACCGAACCTGCCATGGCCAGGGTGTCTGCCATGGCCATGGTGTCTGCCTCGACCATGTTGTCTGCCTCGGCCAGGGGGTCTGCCTCGGCCAGGAGGTCTGCCTCTACCAGGAGGTCTGCCTCGACCAGGAGGTCTGCCTCGGCCAGGAGGTCTGCCTCGGCCAGCGGGTCTGCGTTGACCACCTGGTCCGCCTTGTCCACCGGGTCTGCCTTGACCACCTGGACCGCCTTGTCCACCGGGTGTGCCTTGACCACCTGGACTACCTTGTCCACCTGGACCACCTTGCCCACCGGGTCTGCCTGGACTACCTTGTCCACCTGGGCCGCCTTGCCAACCGGGTTTGCCTTGACCGCCTGGGCTACCTGGGCCACCTTGTCCACCTGGTCTGCCTGGACTACCTTGGCCACCTGGGCCACCAGGTCTGCCTTGACCGCCCGGACTACCTTGTCCACCAGGGCCGCCTTGTCCACCGGGTCTGCCTTGACCGCCTGGGCCACCTTGCCCACCGGGTCTGCCTTGTCCACCTGGACCACCTTGTCTACCAGGTCCGCCTTGTCCACCTGGGCCACCGTGTCTACCGAGCCTGTCTCGGCTACCTGGACCACGTTGGCCACTGGGTTCTTCTTCACAACTGTCATCTTCATCATGTCTGTGATGATGTCTGTGCTTCATCCAATGATGATGTTTACAATGATGATGATGTTTCCAATGACGATGATGGTGTCGCCGTTTTGGGTTTTTTTCTGATATTCGATGATGATTGAACCCATGAGATACAGAGAAAGCAACAATGACCAAGAGAAACTAAAAGCACAATTAGATAAAAAAAAGAAAAGAAGGAAAACAAATAATATACTAACCAATGATAAAAAAATTAATGTCGATCGCATGTTTGTATATGTAATCGAATGATATTTGCTTGTCGAATCTGCGTATTTATATACGTTGTTAGCTGGTAATTTTATGCCTACTCATTTTTAGTTTTGTGTTGGTATGTGAATCTGACAGGCTTGCTAATGTTATTGGTAATCTTTGGAGCGTAACTAGTCATGGATTTTTTTCTATACGAACAAAGCGACATGTCGAGCTATTGCTCTTAAAGCAAAACATTCATTAATCAAGGACAAGGACAAATGTGCCGTTAAATCGATATACTCCTATTTTTTTAAGGTCAATTTCATAGAGTCATATATCAACGGATATTATACGTTGACACCAACATATTGGTACAAGTTTTATGAGGTTTCAATCGAATTTGAATTCTAAACACTATAAACAAGGTAACGTATCTTCAGTCATTATTTTAATAACTCATCTTTTCATTGTGGATTCAATCAAAGAACAGATAGACAATAAAATACTACTGAAATTATAAAGTTTATGGCTGTTTGATGCATCTTCAATCCCACATGCATGTCACAGTTGATATGAGAATTCAGTTCAGTTTGGAAAGTACGAAATAATTCTAAAATAATTTCCTTAGAAAGAGAAGAAGATTTTCTAATAGTAATAAAGCTTCATAGAAAAATGTGAAATAATTAATTTGGATAATAGTTTACAGAAAAAGCTCACATTAAACACAATAGTAAAAAAGAAATTTTTTCTAAATGTGCCCTATTACTAATAAAAAAATCGACGATTTTTTGTTGTGTGTATTACAGTTTTTTGAATGTTCTATTCTTTGATTATATGCATTATATAGTAATTCATGTTTCCTTTGTTGTATTCAAGTTTTGCTATTATTAAAATAATTACTTCATTTAGAATTATTGCATCGTTTTTGTAAATATTTATGTATTTTACTTTTTGAAATTAAGCGATTCAGTCACATTCACTTAATCGTACATTTTTTTCTGTAAGAACCATTATGTATTATATACCATCAATATTACTATTTATAGAAAAAAAATTAACTTTTAATTTCATGAATATTAATAATCATTGACTATGCTCTCACATCGTAATCATAAAGCATACATCTGATATAAGACAAGTTTACTTTTATAAATCTTCCTCACTTCGCCCTTGCTGATTATACGTTCGATGCAATTGTTTTTAAAAAGTATAAAATATCTATATGGAATTTCAGTTTTTACTATTCTATTATTTGTTTGAGAATTATGAATGGGAATCTTTTTTTTTCTATAAATCGATTGAAAAAAATTCTATTTCTTAGTTGTTCAAAATTCATAAATCATTCAATGTCTCCATGTTCCCATTATAAAAACGAACAATTATAAGGAAAATTAATACTCATTGTACAAAAACAAAACAAATATTAACTCACTGCATAAACAATGTTTCTATGTTTATAGGTGAATAATGTGTCCATTAGCAAAATTACAAAGAAATGTTATTCTAACCTTAACTTGATTCCAAACTGAACTTTATAAGTTATCAGCTGATGGTTTGATTTCATGATGTACACTTGCAATGTGCTGGCAAACACTATTAGCATATTTCTACCATTTTTTTATTTAATATTTTTCGATAATTTTCATAGTTTCTTTATGGTGTTTAGATTATGGTTTGATGCAGTTTATTTTTCGTTTAGTCGCAAACAGAGATCAGAATTAAACTTTCCAACAAAAAAAACATTCTTGAAATTCTTTAAACCACATACAGATCAACTGAGTTTTTAATGTAGATTTCTATTGTCATAATATTTTTGACTCGAAGTGAACTTTTTGGATCAGAATTTTGTAGGTGTTGAGCAAAAAGATACAAAACTGAGCTTGAAGAATAGTGTACTAAGGAATTTTTCAGGTAACCGAATGTTTTTTAACTTTGAAAAATACATCATTTTGCATCTTTTTGAAGGGTTATGCAAAGAATAACTGCAGAACTTCGATTATTTCAATTTTTGAAGTAAAATATTTCTACAAAGATAAGGGCGTTTGATAAATACAGTCAATATGACAACAGGATCTACTAGTGCATCGAACATAAGAGCTTTAAAATTCATAAGTTCAGTGGTATTTTGTTTTGTAAATTTATTCTCAGATTGAATCCACAGTGATAAAATAAATCATAATAATAATGACTAAAAATGCATTACATTGTTTATAGTTTTTAGGTTTCCAAATTCGATTGAAAACTCATGAACTTAATGCTAAACTGTTGATATCAACATACTCTTTCCGTTAACATATGATTGTATGATTTTGGCAAAAAATACTAGTGACTAGCTTTGATATTTTATGGGCTTCGTTTTTTGACTAGGCATGTTCTATGTCCATAATCATGATGCAGCATGTAATTTTATTTGTATAGAAAAATGATTTATGATCCAAATATTAATAATAATATTAGAGAAAATGTTTATTCAAGGCAACACAACATTGTAAAGATAAGTAAACAGAAACACAATAATAAAAAAATTTATGTGAATATGTAAATTGGACAGAGAAATATCATTCGATAACATAAATGGATATGCGATCAACATAATTGCTTTATCCTTGGTTAGTGTATTTTTTTCTTTTCTTAGCTGATTTTGCTCTTACTTTGTCTTTGTCATTGTTGTCTTTTTCAACATGAATGGGCTCAATGATATTCAAGCTCTATAACAATAATCTAAACTATCAAACAATACTGATAATGAAGGACATGACGATTCGATAAATCCTACTATCGAATAAAATCATCAAGAAGGTGAATATCATAGACAAGGTTCTTATGATAATCAAACTTTAGAAGATAATAACAAACCTGATAAAGAAATACCATTCATTAAATTACATACTAGACATATATTCATATGTTTAATCTAGGTGGATTTCATGATCATCATGACTAATTGATCTATTCAAAACAACACAAAAACAATCATACAATCGAAAATAAACTTCATTCAACATATCGATATTTTTTTTTGATAGCACTAGTAATTCGAGTATATTTATTATTCTTCTACTTTTATTCAAAGAGATAACATATAAACTTTCGATGTGTTCAATAAACCATTTTCAAATACGAAAAAAAAAAAGTTACAGTTGTGTATAAATACTTTCGCTGTTCTTTTTTTCTTCCTATAGTAATATGACTAACATTGCAATACAATGGAGGAGGAAAGTATATTATTATCGCATAGTAGTGTTTGCCAATGTCAGTCTACGAATAGAAAAGAACAAAAGAATGTTTCTACATAGTTTGAGCTCCTTTTCTTTTGTGTTTGAAAATGGTTTATTGAACACATCAAAAGTTTATACGTCTCCTTTTTGAATAAACGTAGAAAAATGATAAACTCACTCGTATTTCTTGTATTATCATTAATTGAACATATTTCGTTTAATAATATAACCATTCTTAGTTTATATACTTAGAAACAAAAGAGAAAAGCTTGCTTATTCTGAAAATAAATAAAAAAAAAATCAATTTCAAATAGAAAGACAAATTAATACACAAGAAAAATCATAATAACATAGCATAAAATATTGATTTCATTGATACTTGATATTCAGAATCTGTATCATTTATAAGAGTATTAATCCAACTCACAAACATACTCCGACAAGTATACATACATCAAGATATTCTGTTATTGCACATTCATATTCATATGAAGCTACTTTTCCTATATAGTATGTATCATTTTTTGAATGATAAACTATCAAAAATCCACCATAATAATATTTTAGACATTGAAAATAATATTTAAACGTAGTTATTCTTTACCTGTCGCCTTTCTGTGTATATCTGTACAACCTTGAATAAAACCTTCAGACACTTGAATAATATTATTTTGTACAACGTTATGGTAGTATGTATTTATATGTCATATAATAGATAATTATACTTGATGAAGAGTATAAGATAATAAGCCATCTTGTTGTAGATATCTCCAAACTATTTCAGTACTATTCATTGGTTCATATAGATATATTGACATATTATTTGTTGATAATTGAATAAATCCAATATTTGAATGATCGAAATCAAGTTTATTTCTTAATTCTAACAGAACAGTATTACTTTCACAACTTTCATCATTAACTTTATCATGTGAAATAATAGATTTAATTGTAAAACGAATTAAATTTTTATTATTTTTATATTGTAAGTCTGACTATATCAATGATGGACTGGTTGTAACTTTATATTGAATGATGTCAAGTGCTCTATTTTTTTTTTGAGTCATTTGTATATTATTATATCTCGATATTTCTTCTTGTTTTATAATCAAAACTCTCATACTCGTTATATTCTTTTACTATTGCTGCTTCTTTCCTTATGCCCATTATGATGAGTCGTATGATCGTTTGACATGAACTGAATATATACTAGTCTTTTATTTTTTGTTCTGATAAAAAGAAAAAATATTCTCTTACGAAAATCAAATGCAAACATAAATATGAAGGATATTCTAGATGTTTATTAACGTCATCTTTAATTTATTCCAATCATCGACTGCAAGTACCAATTATGTTGTTTTATTATTTGATGCATTTCGGCGATGGCTTTATTATCTGGTTTTCCTTGTTCAGTATCTAGTTGAAAAATTTTACTCCATCCAAATATTTTTGACCAACGTACTGGTACAATATGTCCTGGACAACGACTAGTAAATGTAATTGGTTGATAAGATGGTTCACCACAAAATGCAGATACAAATTGTGCATACGATATTTTGTCATTATAATCAGCAAATACAGTGCACGCCCACTGATTTTCACCTTAGCTTTACGTTATTAGAATTGTTACCATGTGTTTGTTTTTTCACAATTGGTATATAGTGAGAAAGTACAGATATCATCCCATCATATGATTTGTTAATCATAAATAGCAACTAATTGTTCAGAGAATACAAATACTTCACAAAAACGATCTTTTATTTTTGTTACTACACGGTAACCTAAAAGTTACTATGCAGAGGAAAAGAATGAATATCTTCATCAAATTGTGATCAAATTAGCTGATATCTTCACCAATGATAACAAAGCCTTCATAGTTTATATTGATAGAAAAAATCTTGAGCAAACCTGGTTTCAAATGTCAACGTCGACTTCAACAAAAAGACCGTAACATATCAAAGAGAGTGTGAGTACATTTCTAGTTTTCTGAATCAATTTTGGCTGAAACTTTCAGGATACAATGATGAGGGAATACTGCCAAGTGCCACAGCGATTTTGAGCCAGAACTTTATGCATCTTGTAGATCTTAATGAGTTATGCTTACCATACAAAGAGTTCGTGCCTATAACTTGTTTTTGAGAAAATCGAACGTTTTTAATGCTACAGCTACAAGAACAACTTTATAAAAACAAATCACTATCTCAGTCGAGATAAATTGAAACAAGCTGAGATATTCCTTACATATAGTTGTACTTATGTGTCATATAAGGTGACCGTATGAGCACAAAAGAGCTTAGAAAATCAGAGGTATCAGCTTTAGAAAATGTTAACATTGTTCTAAATGTCAATTAGCGCACTCACACCCACACCCACACCCACACCCTCAGCAATATTTTTTAATTCTAATAGGGCAATTTGATTTTCATAGGATTTATCTTTAACTTTATCATGTAAAATAACAGATTTAATTGTAAAATGAATTGAGCTTCTATATATTTTTTTTATTAAGCACCACCAACGACAATGTAATTTGAAATTTGTGATGATATAATCATATGAAAACAATGAGCAGTTTTTAATACATATTTTCTATTACTTAAAGTTTCATAATAAAAAAAGAACTCTCATTTGTTGATGATTCACTAGCTTTCATAGGCGAAGACCTACTATTTTGTTTAACACAGATATCTAATAAATAATTAAATATTGATATGTACCAATTCATGGTCATGAATGATTTCGAGTTGTATAAGCGTCAACAATTCTTGATTCGGAAATAATAGGTTTTACATGTGAACATTCACATTTTTTCGATAATCGTATACATAATGATAAATAAAAAACTAATTAAAAAGAGAAAAGATATGCGATGAAAGATTATTTTATGTATATTAAAAACAAAATGTTTTAATTCTGACTGCAGAAAAAATAGATTGATTATGACTTTATATAGAATGATGCCCTATGCTTTTTTTTCATTTCTATGTCATTTATATCATGATATTTCTCATAATTTTCAAACTAAAATTCTCATACTTGTTATATACTTTTGATAAAGCTGCTTCTTTTCATTTATGTCGTATCGAAGCCACTTCATTTCCACTAAATATCCAATAACTATCAATTCATTGATGATTTCAAAAATAAAACATATACATGTAATTTGTTTTTTATTTTTTACGAAAAAACTATAAAAGAAATTGTTCGGAAAGATCAACTATTATTTCATGCCAATATTGTATAGGATTCTAGATCTATTTTGACGACACTAAGGTCTGTAACTCATGATAGGGATTTTTAAAATACTATTATGCTCGGATTTGAATAGAATTTTAACTTCATGTCAACAGGAAAAATACTACATATACAGATAATTTAAATGCTTACCAGCGTCAAACTCATACTAAGACAAACAAAGACATAACTGAACTGGATTTTTGAATAGTACGATTTAGTTCAATATAACTTATACTAATACAGCTGATCCTAGCTTAGAACGCGATCGACACGATGTTGCAAGGATTTGTTTTATTAAATTTATTATATAAAGGGTGTTCCATAATAACTGACGATAAATTGTTATTCATATTTTTCATACTTTTTCTTGACATAGAGGACTGAAATTTTTATCACATATATATCTAATGAAGATCTTCTGTTTCTGAAAGTTTCAGGTCTCTAGCTATAACTACTGGTGAAATACATCGACAACATTTGAATACATGAATTTTCGTAATCGACCTAGCGGGGCAGTTACAAAGGTAGCTAACCAAAAACTCACAAAGTATTCAGAAAATTTTCTTTCATATCAGAATTTGTAGAGCTTTTTCTGCTGATCATTTTGGTAAAAACATGTTTCGAATTTCATTGAGAAATGACGATGTTATAGTCAAAATATTTATCGCAAAAAATAGAAGATGTCAGATTTTTTTCATAGAAATATCGCATACAATGTTCAATCGAGAATTATTCATCCTATTTGCTTATATTTCAGAAACGGACTATAGGATCTTGTAGAGCAAGGTTTCCTCTACAAAACCTACTAAGTCACATTTCTCCAGAATATAGCCACATTTTGAGATATACGAATCGACTTCCTTACGCTTTAACCTATTTTAAAGTGTTTAGTATTTTGCCTACAACATCGTCATTTCTCAATGAAATTGGAAAAGTTTTTTTACCAAAATGAGCAGCGGGAAAAGCTCTACAAATTCTGATACGAAAAAAAATTTTCTGAACAGTTTGTGATTTTTTGGTTAACTACTCATGGAAATATCCTGCAACATTTTCACAATAAAAAGTATTGAAAAATCGATTTCAAAAATTTATATATTTGAATGTTGTTGATGTATTTCACCAGTAGTTGTAGCTAGAGACCTGAAACTTTCAGAAACAGAAGATCTTCATTAGATATATATGTGATAAAAATTTCAGCCCTCTATGTCAAGAAAAAGTATGAAAAATATGAATAACAATTTATCGTCAGTTATTATGGAACACCCTTTATATTCAAACATGTAGGTCTATCCTTTTCAGTATATATATCATAGTTCGACTGCACTAGATGAAAAACAAAATCTGAATTAACCATTCTGTATTTAAGCGCATTTTTTCGCTGCAATTCTGTATTCGTTTTGCTTTTACGTGATGCTTTATTGATCTTCATTTTTAATATTGTATTTTATGCTAAAATGAATACTGAGATTCAGAGCCACGATTGTAAAACATTTGGTAATAAGATATATTGTGAGAGCTGTTCTAATTATATCATTATATGCTATTTGAACCAGAGCATAATATTTTAGAACTCTCTTTCATCAGATACATATCTTAGTGTCGTCACGATAGACCTAGAAACGTATACGACATTCAAAAAAACAGACTGTTTGATATATATCTATTATTTTTAATATTATCAATTAGTTGATAAGTATTTGATATTTAGTTGAATTGAAGAAGCTTCGATACGACAATATCAATTATGAGGAATCATGCGATTAATTTTACATGAATGGAATGCATGCACATCTTTTATTTTTTCTTTATATAATAGAAAAAAGTATTCTCATATAATATGAAATGCAAACATCATTATGAACGATATTCTGGATGTTTATCAAAATAGTCTTTAACCAATTGTAACGATCGACTTCGATGACTAATTTGATTTTTTATTGTTTTATCCATTTCAGCAAATGTTTTATCACCTGGTTGTCCTTGTTCAGTATCTGGTTGAAATACTGGATCCCATCCAAATGTATTTGGTCCACGTGCTGGTACAATACGTCCTGGACAACGACCAGTAAATGTAATCGGTTCATAAGATGGTCCAGCACAAAATGCAAATACACATTGTGCATATGCTGTTTTATCATCATAACCAGCAAGTAATTTATTCAAACCATCATGACCTAACTTATCTAAAAACCATTTAATATATGGACCTGGAAGACCATGTAAAGCATTAAAGTGTAGAGATGTATCTTCAACCAAAACAGGACCATTTATACGTTGAGCAGCTAAGATTGCTTTTTCTTTTGTTATATCTTCAGGTTCACCTTGATATTCAGGTACTATTAAAATAACAGAAATCAGTATTGCAAGGTGTCCATCGTTTTTACATGAACTCAATTTTTTACTCGAAATATTTCTATCTACACAATAAAATAAGACTAATAATCAAATAATATATTGCTTCTTTTCTTTTCTTTTGTTTAAAGATCGGATGAATGGTATTAGAAATATTTAACATTAAAACATGGTCGTGAATTCGAAATCTTTTAGATCCTTTTTAATCTCATAGAAACTTAATCATAGGTTAGATAGGAAGTCAAGCAGTAATCTTCACTTAACAATGAATTCTTGCTAAGTTTTATAAAATACAATTGCTGATAATATTTGAAGTACATAGTGAAAACAAGAGATATGTGTTTCTTTCTTTTTCATACTATAAAACTTACAATACATAACGAAATTTCCTATGAAAGAAACATACGTCTCTTATTTCTTTTACTTGCGAGAGAAATCCTCCAAATAATAAAACGCTTTTAAGTCGAGACCGTATGTATTATGCAGACTCACATGTTCTGAGAAGAGTTCATGTTCTGGTCTTGACTCAAAAGTGATTTATAAAGTAGAAAAATTCCCTCATTAATCGAATACTTACAATCAAGATTTTGTGATCTTAAGTTTGGTAAAACATCAGCCAATATCGCTTGAACTTCGGCTAATTTATTCTTATTTCCTGTCACAAAAGTGACAAACATTTTTCGACTTAGATTTGTAGTGAACACTATTTTTTTTCTTTATATTGTTCTTATCTAGAAATATATACATATTTATATAACATTATTCTGTTTCTTCTTTTCTATATAAACAAATAAAAATTAAACAAAAAAAAAATCATCAAACATCTAACAAAATATAAATCGTTGCCGTGTACTGGAACGTATATTAATAAATAATTTTATTACAATACAAATGTTCAATTGTTTTATTCGATAAAAATAGTTGTTCATCATATTTAACTATTTTTTATAGTGTTTATTTATCCTTGACTAATAGAAAATTCTCAAGAAAGTATTAAACTTTTAATTGATCAAAAATAAATATTAAACAACTTTGATATTGAATTTCATGAAAAAATCGTTTTGTAATAAATATTAATAAAAGAAAAATATTTGTTATAAAACTATTAATTATTTCCCAAAGTGAAATATATTCTTCTAAAAATTAATCATTTCCAAGTACAACACTAACTATAAATTCATTCCATTGTAAAGGAATTATAAACGAAATCCATATATTTGTTTAACAAAATGGTTTACGAAAAATATCATTTGTAAATCAATAACATGCATATTTATTGATGAATTTTGTTTTTATTATAATAAATATTTTTTCTGTTTTATCCATTGTTCTTTTGTTAATTAAACAGAAAGACAAAAAAAAATTTAATGCATAAAAAACAAAAGACAGTAAATTCAAAGAAAACATATTTTTCTTATTTATATTATATTCACATTCACATTATCCAAAAAAAAAATACATGATGAAATTTTCTGAATAAATCACACACAATCGAAAAACAAAAAACTGTTACATTTTATTTGATTTCTGTTTTTTTTTGTCCATCAAATAAGGCACTGAGTGAAGAAGGTTATTTTAAAAGATTCAAAACAAAAAAACAAGAAAAACAAAATTTTCAAGTCTCTGTTGTATCATCTGATGATGGAATATTTTCAGTATAAATCTGAGCTTGTTTTAAAAATGATTTTAATCGTCGTGGAAGATCAAGATCATCAATACGATCTCGACTTATATGTCGATGTATTACAAACCGGGCTATATGTTTTAATGATGACATATATGCAAAACGTGATACTGGGTACAGAAGACGGACTGGTGTCATTGGTTGACCTGGAGACAAACAAAAAAATTCAAATTTTATTTATTAGAATTGATTATAGTCAAATCATACTTGAAACTAGTATCTAACTGAGCAGTCTAATGGTCACTAGTTCAGTTGAACTCTTAAAATCGGCTGGTTTTTATCGGTTTTTTTATATTTATTATCGAGGGCACCACTGTTGGTATATTTTACTAGTTTTAAAGCTTTCGTTGTTTTAATGATCAAGAGACGTGAGTTTGGAAGTTTAACTGAGAAATTTCTAGTCGTTATTAAAATTTCAGCTCTAAATATTGAGCAAACACTTTCTTATCATAGGATAAAAGCCTCGGATCATACTGAATGAATTTATTATGTTTACAAGCAATTAATCAGATATGATGAGTTAATTTAAGTCTAAACAAAAGACATTTCACTTTGAAATTTCAACTGTACCTCTCTGAACTATTTTTAATCGATTCTCATAAAGCCTCAATAACTAGTAGTTTTTAGTCTATGCTTTTGTCAAAGTATCAGAAAGAATTTCATTCTATTGTCAAGAACTTGCTAAATACTAGTCTCATGCAATTACTGAAAATATTCGGATATTAAGAAACTTTAAAATAGAAAACTTTTCAGCTGTGTTCAATAATTATTTCGAATAAGAATAAATTAAACTTATAAATTGTAAAAATATCATATCATTGTTGAAAAAAGTCAGTCAAAACATAGTATAAATGTCATTCTATATAAGTTACTATGAGTTAGTAGCTGAAACGTGACAGGCTAAAAGAAGAGTTGTTACTATTCGAAATTTCAAGGTTTATATAAATTTTGCATTGTATATTTTTGTAGAATTGATTACTTTATTAATATATTAAGCATATTGAGTTTTCACCGATTAAGTTGATTATTTCAATGTTCCGATTCAATCTGGTCGAAAAAAATCTGACCGAGTGCAAGTATGAAAATTTAGATATATGGATGGTTGGAAAGATTTTAGAGAAGATGTTTGTTCACTTTTGACATGTATCTGACGAGTCGAAAGATATAAATTTAGAAATTTTGTTTGATTTTTTTGTTCGATAGTAGTGAAATAACCTTGGGAAAGTTTGAAGAATCTTTATATTTTACCTATTACAATTCTAAATTAAACGTTACGATCTTTTTTTATGTTCTAAATACTCATATTTGAAAGATTCAGAACTGTTCTACGTCGAAAAAAGGCTTGTAGCATCCAACCAACTAAAAACTACAGTTTAATTCAATATCGAATTTCGTAGAAAAATATTCCATGTACAAAATAATCAACTTCGACAATTTTTCACATATTCGAAAAATGACTTATCAGATTAATAAACACTTATTGATTCACTTGTAATAATAATTTCTCAGGTCGTTCAAAAAGTTAATCAACAGAAATTCATTTTCAAAAACATAAATGAACGATGTCAAGCGTCGAATGAAAAAAATTATTGATTGAATTATAATCGCTTTTATAACAGTGTAATGCAACAGACGAAGACGAAACAAGCCTTGATCGATCGCTTTACATCCTTTATTTAATTTCCATAGAGCACAGACTTATTTTTCACTTCATAAGTGGTACACTGTTTGTGTTTATCGTAATAGATTAGCACTATACTAGATAATTCTTTTATTAATCCTCTTTTTAAATTTCTTCATTTTTCTGTATTATAATAAATAATCATTTGTAACTGTGTAAGATTATTTATCAACACTACAAAGAACTGGTGATACTTACACATGTTTTAATTCATAAGTGTATTAAATAGTATTAATTTACATCAATATCAACTCTAGTATGATACTCTAATCATACAAGAACGAAATTCTAACTTATCGTGTACCGCTTGTTAGGGGGAAATATGGCTGATTGAACGATAAAAAACTCGCTTCGATTCGATCTTTGACAAAAATAGATACAATATTTATAAGTTCTTAATCAAATTTTGGTCGCGACCAATAGTTTTCGACTCGTGTGAAATGTTTTCAAGTAGACATAAAAGAACAAATATATTTACCAACTATCCATCTTCAAGTTTCATTCAAACTATGTTTTTTGAACTTTTCAAAGATTATTTCACAACTGTTGGATAAAAACTGAAACAAATTTTCGAAGCTCATATATGAACAGAGTATCTTAATTCATAACTTCTGATACTTTCCTATGGATGAAAATTGAATAAACATCTTATTTAAAAATTTTCCGATCATTTCTTAATCGATTGTTTTAAAACTTGTCAGTGAGTGTTAAACAATTTTCAATTTATGAGAAAGTTTTTTTTTTTTTTTTCTAACAATGAAATCAAATGTTAATATTCGAATTTTTCGTAGGTTATGTTTATGATACGTTCATATCTTGATTAGGATGAATTTGTTATAGCTGAAACTTAGTGAAGTTTCTTGTAATAATATCATCTATGTATAAATAAAATTTCCGATTATTTAGATTCTCATAGATTCAAAATCAAATAACATGACAAGCAAAGATTTGAAGAATGAAACTACTAACAAGTTGTTCATTACTGGATACGATCAATTCAATCGAAATAGTCTCAAGTAAAAAAAAACATTTCACCATTCGGTCATGTTCCATTGTCAAGTCTGATTATTCATTTTATCTCTAATGAAATTTCTAAGTTACTCATACCTCTATACATATGAAAACTTGATAAATCTATTTCAATAAAATTTTATATTGACATTTCTTTCAATTTCTGCTATAATCTTGTTCCAACAATATTCAAACATCCTAAACAATCAATTCTTATCTTCTATTTGATATTGACACTTGAAACTAGTAAATTTCGATCAAACTTTTTTTTGTTTTTTGCATCTTAATCTAGATGAACTATTTTCTAAAACTAGTATGCTTATAGATATTTTCTTTATTCTATATACCGGGTATATTTGATCGAATAAAAAACATAAATTGACCCGATTTTGAATGTTCAATTGTATTTTCGATAAATTCTACAATATCAGGTGATGTACATTGTGATTTTGAATTTCCATGATAAAAACTAAATGAATCTAAAAAAAAAAATATTGATTCAAACAAAATAAAATAAAAATTTCAATTAAATTAAAAACAAACTGTTGCTATGTTCAATTCGAGTATGATGTATATTGCCTTGTGATTTAAATGTTATTGCTAAAAAATAATGTCGATGACTACTATCTCGAACGATAAATGAATAATCTTGTTTATCTTTAAGTAATCGTTCAGCTTCAATCCAACTTAATGGACCCCAATACCAACCAACCTAATGAAATAAAAAAATAAATTTTCAATGAAATTTGTTTGTTTGTTTTCTTTTTTTTTGAAAAAAAAATATTAATTTACTTCTTTTAATCTTTGTAAACTAGCAAGTTGAGCTATCATTGGAGGTCTATCTTGATTATCTTATAATTATAATAAAATCTGTTTTTTCTTTTCTTTGAAATTCGTTTTTTTTTCTCTAACCTGATGACTTTTCGGATGTTTTATTCATTTTTACTATTTGTGATTCGACAATATCGTCTTTCATTTTAATATTAAACTATGACAAATTGAATCATTTTCAAAACTAGAAAATAAAACGCAATTGAATTAAGTGATTATTCATTGACTTACTCACTTTTATTGACTAAACAATGATGAAAACTAAAAGAGATGTTAAAATTAATCCTTATGTCTACCTGTTTGTCTGTCTATTGATAGAATATCGGTTTTGGCCATACGAACCAATCTATGAAAAGTAATAAATTAACTACAACGCGTGATTTTCAAGTAGATGACGCTAGTAAATGTAATAGAATAGGAGTGCTTTTTTTTGTTTCAAAGTAAAATTTCATAGATCATGGCTAATTAGGACGTAGGAATGACAAGATCTTTATGTTAGAGAAAAGAATTTTTCAGATCTAGCTAACTTAGTGTCATCAAATTTTCTAATAATTTTAGACAATAAGAGTATTAATATTTCAAAAACGACTTTTATTCATCATATGTTATAATGCAAAATTGCAATGTTCAACTTCATTTTTAATCTACTTGAACGAGATTAATATATTTCTCTGATGAGGCGCATGAATGGAGTACAATGGGTGTTTTCTCATACAGCAAACGAACACGTGGTTTTTTTAGAAATATTTTATTTACTGATCTACAGCGTTTTATTATGTCTCGATTATCAATATAATCTGAAAAAGTCGAATCCAAAAAAAAGTTTTTATAAGAAAGCTAATAAATGATACATCATGTGATCCTGATTCCAAATATAAAGTTAATTTCCGATAAAAGTGTTTTGTATATTGAGAAAAATGAACTTGACCTTAAAAATCGAGAGTTCTCTAGAAAACTTATAGTTTAACTATGGAATGATAACGCTATACAGGTGTTATGAATGAAGGAACATTCGGACTTGTAAAAAAAACCGTGCAAACTCATTACATTGAAGACATATTTCCGTAGAACAGTACTTGATGTTAAAGATAAATGAGATTTTTCGAATTGAAACAGATAAAACTCAAAGGTTTTTAAAGAAACGATAGAATGAAAAAACACTATTTCATATTATGTTTAGTTCTTAGTAGCTGCGTTTTATGACTAAGTTTTCAGTCTGTTTTCTAGCTAGTGGTAACAAGAGCAATAAAGACTTTTATGTCATTAAATAATCCATAAATGAGACCGTATATGTTGTGCTTATTTAAATTATCGAAAAGTACATTTTGAATTTTTCACCTAATGTCCGTCTGAATGCATATAGTGAGGAGTTAAGAGTGAAGTCTATCTAAAATAAGAGTAGAAAAACGAAGTAAAATCCTATTATCTTTCTTACTTCCATTCAGAGCTTCTTGCCTTCATTTAAGACTCTTCATCGTGCCAAATCTCTTTCATGCTCGAACTATTGGTCTTTTTTTTGAAGTTCTTCGATTCTTTAAAAAAGTTCTTATAACTTGATCATATTAAAGTTAGAATTCGAATTTTGATTAAACTAATTTGAATTTAGACCATAACGTTTAGATATATGAATATTAGAATAATAAATGAATGTTGCAATCTATTTTTCTCGATGAATGTATATATCCAAATTTACAAACTGAATAAAGCAGTCAGAATTGATTTTAAATTTTTCTGTAAATAATCCTTTTTTTTTCGTTTATATACCGCTCAACAATAGTATGAAACAAGTAATTCAGTCATTCTAACTAAGCCTTATATTTATTAATTTCGATCCTTTTCATTATTAATTTGATTTACAGCTATCATCTATACATCTCTATAATATGTATCGGAAGTTATCAACTGCAAATAGTAAAAAGTATGTATACTGGCGACAAACCAATAATAGCATGTCAAGTATCAAGTATAATCATAACTAAAATTGATATTACACAGATCATTCATCTACAGTTGTTAAATAAGATATCGAAAACTAAGAATAATCAGAGATTCTTTCAGAAGAAAAAAAAAACACTCAAAAGATAAAATGAAACAGTAGTTCCCTAATACCGATAGTCCTTCAAAAAGTGATTTAATTAAAAGAAAGCTGCTATGATTGACTGATCATAACAAACCAACCTTAAATTAATCAATAAATAATATTAAAGAAAAGCAATAATGCTCGGCAGAATGAAAATTGTGCTAAGGCTTACAACTAGAGTTATATCAATTAAATTATTCTAAAATGCACATAATCAATGACGATAGTTAATGAATTGAAGGCTACATTATTTAG
>CAJNOP010000029.1:74741-121204 GCA_905250075.1 Rotaria sp. Silwood1
GGCATGACACATGCTTCAAAACAATGAAATAATCGTTATGATATCTTTTGTCATTTGAGAGTAATAAAGAATTTAAAATAGGGAGTTACTTTTCAATCACCCTGTATTCATTATAATGTATCATTATTCTCATATATTGAATTATGTCGATATTGTTTTCATTTATAGAAGGCATTATATTAAAGTATGATTAAACTAAACCTCAAGAGAATTTTCGGGGTGTGTCATTATCAAGTGTCAATATACTTGAAATTCTTAACTACTTATCGAGTTTTAATCATTCAATGTGCATTGAACTATTCATTCGATAGTACCTATCGAAGAGTAATGCAAATGAAAATGTCTTTTCATCGATTTGAATATTTTAAAAATGTTTTTATTTCGATGATAGCAATAGAATATGCTGTTTTTTTTTGTTACATATTCGTGCAAATATCAGTTGTACATCGATGTATGTAATATTATTATTCGTATAAGTAGTAGAAAAAAATGCCTTGCTTGTAAATTCTTCTTTCATTAAATAACATCTATCGAGTAGAAAGATGTGTGCTATTCTATACTTTGTAATTTATGATGTCTTTTAAAAAGTTAAGTAATAAGTTATGATTTGACGGCGTTACAATAGCATAATTGTATAAGTATATAATGAAAGATAAGTATTTAATGCATTTTTCTGATTACAGTTAATTGAAGCGGTTTTCTCTTTCATGACGCATATCAAAATAAAAATTAAGAATAATATAAGTTAGAAAAAAAAATGCAGAAGAAATTTAACTGTCAACAAAACCGTTTTCGTCAACTATTTTCAATAGATGAATTTGTGTGACTACATTTATCTACATATGCCAAGTATTGAAACTTAGTACTATGAAAATTTTTATTCTTGTTGTTTGGTAAAATTTATTTGATAATTATCAGTCGAATACTTGAAATTTGTAATTAGTTATTGAAATACTTTTCAAATATTTTTATACTGAATTTATATTTGTTAAATAAATATTTAGTTAAATATGTACAAAGGTAGCTTAACACATAATTATTATTTACTATTACTGTATCATTCAATACACCTGGAAGTGATATGTCATCTTTATTTTGAATATATTCTTGTTTTCTAGAGACATACGATTAAATATCATAGCACACGATCGAAAAGTAATATGATAAAATATTTGTTCATTTCTACGGGCTCTTTAAAGGATTATGAATAGATCTTTTCGAAAACTCGTAGATAGAGTCTTGAATGAGCTTCAGCACGCTAAAACTTAAACGAAAATTATTTCAAATACAACAAATCAAAGAGCAAGCATTGCTCTATTAAAATGATATACTAATTTTCAGTTTGGTGCAAGCCATTTATTAACATTGAATGTTTCGATGAAACAGATCGTGTTAATTTTGTCGATTTCTATGGACAACAAACTTGTAAAATGAGTTCGGTCATTCGTGAATGATTTTTCTGAAATTCGTTATTAGAACAAATTCGCTCTTAAATCTATGAAAAAAAAATCGGTTATGCAATCTATTCAGTCAAGAAGACTATTCTAGAACTCCTAAAGAAGTATTGAACTTGTATTTAGAAATAATAGAAAATATTAATTCAAACTCAATGTTCCTAAATTTCTATAGGCTCTTAAAAAATAAACGAACACATTTTCAAATGACTCTTTGATAACTCGATAGTAACGTTATATCTGTTGACGATAGTTAATTTTAATATTAAGAATTCATTTGAATAGATTGTCAAAATCTATGATAATGATTAGCAGTTCATACTATTGTATCGATTTCTTCTATTGATTGACTTCTGTTTTGTTTTAGAGTAAAGTGAGATGTAACTTTATTAATGAAACATTACAGAAAATATCAAATGTAATAAATAATTAAATAGGATTAAAAATTTTTATTGTATAAGATCCTGTTGAAAGATATGCATAAAATACAAGACACATTAATCCTATGAAAGAATAACGAATTATATGAAATATTTCCCAGCCAAATATGATACATAATAAGACAAAATATGCTAAAACTTGAATAAATTTTGTTTTATTAAAGGTCCATTGAAATTCTGAAGATATATTTCCATTTTGATTTTGTTCTATTTCAGTTTTGTACAATCGTAATGTTAGAATCTGTGCTCCTTTAAATTTTAAAAATAAGATTATTGCTTCACGCATACCACAATTTAAAATTGAATTAATTATACGAAGATCTGATATTAAACATAAATGATTATTAAGTAACAATGGTTTTATATCATCAAAAAAATAAGTAAACATAAATCTTATAGTTGTTTCATGTTCAATAAAGAAACGATTTATTAATCTTTCTGTATTAGTTATATCAATCTTACTAAATGGTAATTTCAATGAACGTTTAACACTATAAGTAATCATTTCATCATAAAAATAATTTTTTATATTTTGAACAAGATTTGGATGTTCACGAAGAAAACTATTAATTCTAGTTTTCAAACGATCAAGATTTTGATTTTCACTTGATATATTTGATATTGATTGCCAACTATCAGAATAAGATGTAATCAAATCATATGAATTGAAATCTTGTGATGCTGTATTAGTCAAACTTGGCGAATTATTATCATTAACATTTGATTCTTTCATAATTGTATTAATTAAAATGTAAGTATATCAATAAATCATATATTCATTTTTAAAGATTTTCTAAATTTGAATTCTTTGCTTTTTATTTTTATTAACAAGTTAGTTCTTAAAAGACATAAAAAGTAGTGTCAAATTGCGAATATTTTATTCTTATGATATTCAAATATGATAAAAAACGAAAAATTTTACCAAAGAATTTATTCAAAACGAAATAAACTATGATCTTGCATAGTTGTATACAATAAAGGCTGCCATCCTATTCATCTACTCTCCGTACTCTCAAGAGGAAGAAACTTTCTCTCCAAATTGCTTTGAGTACAAAACTTGATTTTAGGTTTTTCAGAGAATTACTTACTATTTAATTTGCTGTTTGAATCGAACTAAATAAAAAAAATTATTTTTTTTTAAAAGAAATATTGTTCATTACATTTGTTACTGAATTCAAAACGAAAAATCTATGTGTATGATAAGTGTAACTCAACTTACGACCAAATACGATCGTGCATAATAGTCGTTTATGTTTATGACATACGTTATTTTGTGAGATTATATATAGATAAGTTGATAACTAAGAGCAGAGAGGTCTACAACACGTATTTTATCGTTTTATTAGCAATATTTCGACTACTTCATATAGGGCTGGTGATTAGTTGTTAAAGAGAAATAACCAAGATGCACGTATGAAGGATAAAAACACTTGTTAGGAGACGACAAATAGAAAAAGAAAATACCTGTATGTAGAACAATCCATATGACCAGATTGGTAAAAGAGAAAAATACCAATGACAAGGGAACAGAAAGGAAAAAATATACATGGTGATAGAATAGACAGGAGAAAAAAAACAAAAATATAAATGACAACAGATATGATGAAAAGATGATTCTAAAAGTTCTTAACAATTGGTGTTTGAACGTATGGTCTCGTCTAGATTCATAGTATACGATGGTGCTTTTTCGATCTGGTTATCGATGCCTATGTATATGATAGGACAATGTTTTTTTGAATAACTTTCGATAGGAACAAGATAGAGACTTCCAGATTTCACTGTTCAAAAGAGGATATGGAAGACCACAAAATCAGCTCATACTTGATTGATACAGCTATTGATTAAATAGGTGAGTTTTTTAGGAAGATTTTGAAAAAAGTTTTGTTAGAAAACTCTTAAGTTGAGTTTATACTTCTACTGTCATCATTCGATAGGGAAAATTATCCTTCATCCATCCACATAAAACAAACATCTCTAATTTATTCTATTCAAGAGTTATAAGAGTGTTCTCGTGATATCATTTTGATCTAATGACCTTAAGTACACTTTGAAAGAGGTCAAGACACGACTAAATTCATCATACTAAGTCTAGTGGTAATGTTTGTTTTCTATTTGAAAATTATCTAAAATTATTATATCAAAATTTTTGAAATACCGACTCTCTACGTTATAGCAGCAGAATATATAAATTAACTCTGTTTTACATAGTAAGAGACGTCGGCTCTGCATAGATCGAACGCGACTAATTTCATCTATTGAATGATCACAGCATAAGCCAAAATTCTATTGCATAGTTTCTAAGAAAGCCTTTTTTTTTTAAATCTCTCGGCAAAACTCACCCGGTCGGTCAATCTTTCAATCGATTGAATTTGAGTTGATTTAATAGTGTTCGATGAACTCTTTTGAATAGTGAAATTCGCTGGTCTCTACCTTGCTTCTATGGAAAGTTATCCGAAAAAACATTGTCTTACCCCATATTTTGACGTCGATGATATTTTTACTTACATGTTGAAATTTCATTTTGTTTTTATCAAAACAAAGTTAAGATAATTGTTTATTTCAAGATAAGACATCGACTTCATAGAATGATGTCCTTTGATTTCTTTTCACTTTCGAAACTGTTGCTAAAAATAACAAATGTTTTGTGTAAACTATTGACGTACGAAATATAATCTGTTCCATCGATTCAAATATGGTTCTAAGAGGTTCATGTGATTGTTACAATGAGGATCAACATTATGAACAAATTCTAACGATGTTAGATGTTTTTTTTCAAAATCGAGCTGAAATGATTCGTTTAATTGAAGAATCAGCTAATGAACTTGACGAAGTTCATAAAAATGTGAAAATTACAAAAGTTGTCACTGGTAGCACTGGAATTGCTGGTACAGTGCTTTGTCTAACAGGACTTGCGTTAGCTATACCAACTGCTGGTTTATCGATACTTCTTACTATTGGTGGTAGTGCTTTAGCAGCAGCCAGTGGTACAGCTTATCTAGGTTCTGATATTGCTGAACATATTCTAACCAAATCACACTTGAAAAAATTGGATGAATTATGTCAAGCAGATGAAGCAAATGTTTTAAAACTAAATGATTATTTAAAGAAAGAAAATGAAAAATTACAAAAATATTCTACTAATGAACATACACTTCGAGAAACTGCATCAAGTATTTTGGGAGAAATTACAAGTTTAAGTAATTTAACATGTTCTATCGTTCGAATTTCACAAGCAGCTACTTTAACTGTTAATTCAGTTAAATTTATTGGAGCTGCTTCAGCTATTTTAGGTAATGATTTAATATTGTATTATTAAATCTTTCTCATTTATGGCTACTTTCTAGGTACAGTAACTTTACCAGTGCAAATAATCGATCTTGCTGCTAATGGACATGCTCTTCATAAAAAACAAACTTCGGATACATCTGAAAAACTTCGTCAACTTGCTCAAAAACTTAGTACACAAGCTGCTAATATTAAAAAATATGTCGATTATCAGCAAATGCAGTTGAATTATTAATATCTTCATTTGATTAGTATTATGTTCTTGTGAATAAAATTTAATAATAATGGTTTCTTTTCGTATTATATAAATCACTATAAAGGACAAAATTTATCTGAACTCAGAATTCTTTATTAGGTTCTAATCAGTGTTAGCGTAATCAGAGAGGATTCAGATCCTCTACAAATTGTTGAGCCCATTTTAGAAGCATATACTAGAAGAAGATCTCTGTCTCCTTTACAGATATGATTAGGAGACTGAGACTCTGCCCTATAACTTATCTTTAAAAATTTAGACTTTTGTTTCTTCTGATCAAGTTTTATCTATAGTTTCGTTATTCTTTTCATTTATTTAATAACTCTGTAAACTAGCGACATAAAAAAAAATTTATTGGTTATTTAAAAACTCAAATGATCAAGTAAAATCAAAAAGAAATATAGAAAAACATTTTTATTATTTGTTTCATTCCCAGCGAATCATTAGTAGCATGAGTGTTTTTTTGAAAAGGTTTTCTTTGTTGTTTTGTAAAAGTAGTAACTTTTCTTCAGTGGTACACCAAGCAGAGAGAATCGCTCCTCTCTTCAATCATGAAAAGTTTTTGTTTTTCTCTTGCAGAGTTTCAGCATAATACTTTTTTTTTCTATTGCTCATCGATCCGCAGCAAGACATTCAAATTCCTGTAGTGCTGGTGACCTCCGAACACCCCTATTTTCTTTTCATCGAATGAAAAAAAAGCACTAGTTTACTTCCAGTGAATGAAAAGATATGATTTGCACATAAATCGTCGCGTGAGAATGAGAGTACTGCGTCTAAAGTAAACTAGTACCGTGTGAACCAATAGAAATATGTCATTCCTTTATCTCAGATATTCATTCATCATCTAATCTAAATATGTTTTATTCTTAGATTAAAATAAAACAGAATGTCTGCAGATCGTTCTGGTCGATCTGAAATGGGTAAGTAAAATCATACGGTGGATGAAATTTGTATTTATTTTTATCAGCTAATGCAAAATTCCTAAGGCAATATGTCAATCTAACAAAACGAAGTCTCCCAACTGATAAATCGCTTTTGGGCCAAGGCTGTATACATTATGTAAACTCAAATGAACTATAAATACCTTGAAAAGAGTGCAAGCCCTTAGCATATTATTGCGGAGATATTATATTTTTATAATATTTTATTCAGTAGGTATATGAAGAAAACTGATTTTTCGAAATTCAATCTGAAAATTTACATAGAGACAAGTCTTGAAAAGGATAGTTTATTGCTCATGTTTTGAGATTTTGTCTCTTATATAAAACGATAGATTTAATGTTCTTATTTCAGTATAGAAACAAATTGAAAAACTTGAAACTACTTTTGTTAAGATCCGTGTATTTGTAAAGTTTCAATTCAAACTTCGAAAATCAGTTTTTCCTAAGGGGATCATGACATTCGTTGAACAAATATTGTAAAAGTGTAGTATCTCGGCAGTAATAAAAGCCGAGAGTACAAACTCTTCACAGAATATTCATGGTTCATTTGAGTTTACATAATCAACATAGTCTTGATTCAAAAGTGACATATCAGTTCAAGAATATCTCTGCATAAACTTAATGATATTTCGATTCATTATGAAAATTTTTATTTGTGATTACAAAAAAAAAAATGAATAATTATCTAATTGTTTTTTCTTCTGTAAAAAGAAATATTAGTATAATATTGTTTTATTATTGTTGTAGTTATTCTTACCGGTAATTCATATCCGGAATTAGCTGAAAATATATCGAGGTATGTTGTATTTTATATCTTTCTCTCCCACTTTATCTCATTGATATATAATTATTAACTGATGCATATATATATATACAATTTCTTACTGCTTATATTCTAAATAATTTTCCTGGTAATTATGATAATTCTTTGGTGTATGCTGCTTTTTCTTTGTTTTATTATAGAATTGTTTATTCATACAAGACAGAAAGTAGTCAGTACGTATATGTTTTGATTGAAAATTTTACGTTATGTTTTTCTTTTTTTGTTGTTATTTGTAAATGCATCCCTGCTTGATTTTTTTTGTGTTATTTAATAATTATTTATGTTTCACAAAGATTTGAATAGAGTTTCTTTTCTTTTTTCTTAGTCGAATTAAGCCACTTGGAGAGTGTCGTGTTTATAAAAAATCGGACAAAGGTTAATAAATGAAATTGAATCAATATTACTATACATTTATTTTAATATAGAAACGCATGTCGAAATTCGTGAATCTGTTCGTAGTAAAGATGTATTTATTATTCAAACCGGTTCAACGAAGTAAAACAAGTCTTCGTTTATATAACATATTTTACATTTTATAATATAGAGATCCAAATGATAATCTTATGGAACTTATGATAATGAGTTATGCATGTAAAACATCATGTGCTAGAAATATTATTGTAAGTTTTTCTTATTTAAATATGTAATAATAAAATATTATCTTTTAGGGAGTTTTACCTTATTTACCTTGTAAGTTAAGTTTAAAATAGTTTCTTTAATATTCGTCTTATTTAGATAGTAAACAAAGTAAACAAAAAAAACGTGGATGTATTACAATGAAACTTGTTGCACAAATGCTTGTTAAAGCAGGATTAACACATTTAATAACAGTTGATTTGCATCAAAAAGAAATTCAAGGTTTTTTTGATATTCCAGTTGATAATTTACGGGCATCATCTTTTCTACTTGATTATATTCAACAACAAGTATACCAATAAACAAGAAAAAAAATTAATTAGTTTTGTTTTTCAAAATAACAAATTTCTTTCTATCTTTATCATAGATTCCTGATTGGCGTAATTCCGTAATCGTAGCACGTACACCTAATCAAGCTAAACGTGTTACTGGTTTTGCTCAAAGATTAAAATTAAATATTGCTGTTATACATGGTAGTCAAGAACGAGAAGCTGATAGTGAAGAAACTGATGGACGAAATTCACCACCACCAACAGTAGCTAGTTTAGAAGATTCTCCTGAATCTTTATCAAAACGACGAAGTGTCTTCACTATTCCATCACTTGCCTTAGGCTCAAGTAATTATTATCTATCCACATTTATATATATATATAAATACACATAAAAACACGCGTGTTTTTATGCATGAATGCTAGTTTTTATAAGTTAAACAGGCGGAAAAGCAGGTTGACGATGACGATTTTTTTTAGTTTTCTTTCTGGAAATAGAGGAATTATTAAATTTAAAAGAATTTTTTTTTTCTTTCCATAATTCTCATTTGAGACTAATAATAGCTTAAGAATTCCTTTTTTTTTTGTTTTTTTCAAATTGGTTTCTTTTTCTAATTTTATTATTTTCGTCAAAAACATAAAAATATTGTCCAATGATTTTTAATTGAGTAAAAAATACTTTTCAAAATTCATATTTCTAACGGAAAATGTGTTACCATAGGAAATATGATATCCGGTCTTTAAGATCCGCTTCCGCTACTCATATTCTGATGAAATTAAACAAGAAAGAAAATAAATTTATGAGTTGCGTGATTTCATAGAATACACATAATAATAAGAATTCATAACAAAAGAAAATAATAATAAAACTAATAATCATATAAATTTTTCTTTATTTTGTAGACGTTCTTGTCAAAGGTAAATTACCAATGGATGTTGTTGGTGATGTTGGCGGTCGAATAGCTATTATTGTTGAAGATATGATTGATGATGTTGCTGGTCTTGTTCAAGCTGCTGATATTCTTTGTGATCGTGGTGCATATAAAGTATATGCACTTGCAACACATGCACTATTTACACATGATGCTCCATCATTAATAGAAGAATCTCAAATATCAGAAGTTGTTGTTACAAATACTGTTCCACATGAATTTGTTAAACTTCAATGTACTAAAATTAAAACTGTTGATATAAGTCTTCTATTATCTGAAGCTATTCGTCGTATACATAATCAAGAATCGATGAGTTATCTATTTCGAAATGTTGAAGCAAATGATTAATCCAAAACCAAAATAAAGAAAAAAAACATTATCTTAATAAGACAAAAACAAAAAAACAGACAGAAGAATATGTGTTAAATATTTTCTTTTTCTCTTTTTTTTTTTGACAAAATAAAACTATTTACTGGTGATGATAAACTTCTACAACATAGGTTATTATTCACCTTATTGGAATGTGGAACAATATATTGTATTCTATATACATGGAAAAAAAACGAGGGAGAAATAGGAATGAAACTGTTCTGTCATTTTGTGGATGAAGATAAAATAACACAAAACAAATACAACAAAAAGAAACAAAAAAAAAACATCGATTAATAAATTATATAATAATAATAATAAGATAAAATACGAAAAGAGTACAAAACCGAGACCATATAACCAAAAGAAAAGAAAATAAAAGAAAAAAAAAACAACGATTAAAATAAATAAGTAAATAAATAAATAAATAAATATAACAAAAGAACAGAAAAAAAACTGATTGTTTTTAAGATGTTGAACTGGTTATTTGTTGTTCAATATAAATCGATGACTGTCCATTTGTTAATGGTAATGTATTTGGTCTCAATGGTGAATCATTATTAAACATTGATGAATTAAATTGTGAATGTGTTACATGTGGATTATAATAATTTCTATAATTTGGTGGTCGAATTATAGCTGATGATGACGATGGAATAAATGTATTATTATTATCAATAAATGGCATTTGTAATATTCTTGATTGTTGTATTTGTTCTTTTTGTTTGATATAAGCAGAAAATTCATTTGGTAACATTCTATATGTAAAGACAAAAAGAAATGAATTATATTATAATAATCGAATGGAATTGATGATTAATGTTTCTTACTTTGATTGATTTCGTCGTCCAACATGTTTAGATTTTAATGAACCAAATTTCGTTTGAGCAAATGTTTGTGGTGAAAAAACAGGTGTTGATACTGTTTTATTTAAAAAAGCAGTATTTGAATTAGTAGGAACTGTTGGTGATGATAATGTTGGTACTAATGAATGTTCATTTGATGTCCATGATGATATATTTGTACTTGTACCAAGAACTGATGATGATGAACCACTTGATGAATTTAAAGTTGTATTATTTGATGATGTTGGTGATAAACTTATAAGACTATTTATAGAATTTGAAAGAAGAGATATTGTATCAAAATTATCAGGTATTGGTCGAAATATTTGTGCATCGGGATTAAACGGACGGATAGGAACATCAGAATCTATGTAATAATAAAAAAAAAAAACAATTTTTATCTAAAGTTATTTTTTTTGCTAAATAATTACCTTGATGAGATGATGGTCCTTCACGTTCTTCACTATCACTTGATGATTCACTGTTAAGACTATCTTTATTAGTATTTTTTCGAAGTAAACGTCGTTCATCTTCATATAAAATTTTAACTAAAAACCAAAATGAAACACACAAAAAAAAAAACAAATTGTTTTGTTTATTCCGAAAAAAAATTATTACCTGGTCCTTTTTCACCAATGCGATATGATACCTCGCCTGGATCAATCCAAATAGTAAGATCATTTGGTAATGTATCAAGTATTTCTTGTAAATCCAAACCAACATCATTTGCAGCATTAACAAGAACTTTATCAACTTTTTCTTTACTTATACGTATTGATCTATATGCTGAGCCTTTTGTCGGTCTTTCTGGATACCAATGACCTTGAAATTTGATACGTAAATGTTCGAGCATTTGTTCGCCAAGCATATTTACTCGACTAAGATAGGAAAAAAATATTTAAAAAAAACATCAGAGATCTTTATAAAAAAAAAAAAAAAGAACAATGACTTACCGACGTGGTAATTTATTATAAAGATAAGCAATAAGAAAATTTAGTGCAACGGATACTTCAAATTGCATTGTATACTAAATATAAAATTTGATATTAGAATAAAAAAACGGCAAGACAAAAAAAAACAAAGAGAACATGAGATTAATTTTTTGCTCTGTCTCATATACCCACACCTGTTGTCTTTGTTTTGCGAACAGTACCATCGATACACCCACAAGCTTCTTTCAACGAACTGACGTCTCAAAAAGGATAAATAATTGATCGAAATTGAATTAGAAAGGCTGACGTCGATGGGCTATATCGTGTTGTTCTTTTCTCTCTTTTCGTTTGAATGACTACATCGATGATTAGGAAAGACGATGACGATAAGAATTGAGAAAAGAAAAAAAAACCTAATAGTATAGGATCCACATAGTCTCAATTAGAGGACATCATCATTATTACAAGCTTCGTCGTTCTTTTTTTTTGTTTTTCTGTTACTTTAACTCACCAGATCTACATAACATGAAAAGATATGGACAAAATAAAAACACCGATAGCGGCATCATTCATAGTAGTAGTGACAGCAGCTGCAGTCATTCTTTTAGCCTTGACAAATATAAATGTGTGTGGGCGCGATATTTCTTTTCTTTTTTTTTTGTAGCTGTGAAAGAAGGAAAAAATTGAGTTTACTTACTTTTCTGTCTTTTTTGAGTACGAAAAAAATAGGAGTAATGAAATCGTTATCGGCACAATCTTAGATGTTATTCTTGAGCTGTTGTTCGTTGATCATTAGTGGTTTACGTTTCTTTTTTTTTTTCTTAGTCTAATGATGATGAATATGTAAATGGACAATACACGGATAAATATATAAAATATATGAGGGTGATGGTGGTAAAATAGGAAGAAAAGATCGACATTGAATATATATATCGGAGAAAAAGGCAAGGCGCTATTTTTTTACTACAACTACTTTTCTTCTCGTTTCCTCATGATGTTCTATAGTATATTCGCCGTCTTTTTTATATATTTTTTTTTGTCATTTTCACATCCTGTTTTCTCTCTTTTGTCACACATGCAACAACGATTATGATTATTTTCTTTTTTCTTTTTACTTTGTATGAACAAAGGAAGAAAAAAGAAAACAACAATAAAACGTTTTCCTTCTTTCGTATTTTTTTTTCTCTCTCTCTCCTCTGAACATGATGTTATATATAGGATAATGCTTCAATGTTCTACTATTTTGATGAATAGAATGTTTTTGAAGACAAAAAGACAATTGTGTTTTTTTTTTCTTTTTTTTCTTCTTCTGCTTCGTCTTCTTTTTTTTGCGAGTGCTTTATATTAGCATGATGTTTTTGACGAAGAAGAGGAAGAAGCAGAGTCTTTTTTTCTTCATTCATACCACACATGTTTTTTGAGTTTTCCGTTCCCTACTTACACCCACACACTTATTCTCTTATTCTACGTGTTTTTTTACAAAGCGAACGAAGAAAAAAAGACGTCACACAACTAAAGCACAACGTAATGACGTGCAATTGTCGTTGGCCCGAGTGATTTGTCGGTTCTTATATATTGCATCGACGACCAACACGAGCAAAGACCTCGGCCCATCGCGCGATCTTCCTCACCCTACATCAATTGAATGAATAAATGAATGAATGAATGAATGGAACGGAAATAAGAAGGTCGGGAGAAGGATTAAGAAAAAACCAGAAGCGCGAAGAGAGAGAGAAAAAAAGAAAAATATATAGCTATATATATACAAAGATAGATATAGATATGAATTCCATTTCTTTCCATATATCGATTGTAACTAAAGACTATTTGACATGTCTAAATAAAAATCCATTAGATTCTATGATCAATTATCAAAAAAGAAAAAGAAAATAAAGCAAGTTCTATTGTAATATTTTTTTACTAAGTTTCTCATTTGTAAATAATGAGGTTGTGCTCGATTAGTGAGAAAAAAAAAATATTAGAAACGAGAAGTACATTAGACACCGCACCTCTATGTTAATAATGCATTTTTTTTACTCCGATAGAAAACAACAATCAATAATGAGAAGAAGGATGGATGATTGAAAATGAACGAAGTAGAATCTTATATCAGGAAATGCAATGTGCACTATTTCATCTATTATTCCAATTAAGAACGAACGACAAGAACACTATTCTAACGAGTCATCAATCGAGAATAACAAATGTACCATTGTCCATCCGTTTTATGTCTATGCCTACTCAACGGACAATGAGCCGAAAGAGAAGGAGAGAGAGAGAGAGAAAAAAAAGAAAGAACGAGACAATCTTCGAGTAAATTTCGTTGATGCAATTAAAACCATCGGCTGAAGAAGGACTATATAGATATATGTATGTATGTGTGTGTGACGACAATAGAATTTGTGCTTGATGGTAAAGAGAAGATCAATTATGATGACGATTGAACAAATAAAAAAGAAAAAAAGAAAACTATGGTTAGATAACAACACATTGATATATTGTCACATTTTAACGAAGAAAAGAAGAACAACACATACAGACTTACTCAATATGATGATGTTGTTGAATGTCAAATGAATAAAACATACATTGTATTAAACAAAATCTGGTTACTAAGTTCACTTACAGTTTGTTGTTATAAACGCGCGTAAAATTTGATTTCTATCATGCACACAATTGTGGTTTTATCTTGAATGGCAAAAAAAAAAAGAAAAAGACAACATGTGTATATTTATAGATATATACATTATACATAAAAGACAAAGAATAAAAGAAAAAAAAAGACATTCATTGTCCATGGACGACAGCATCAAGAACGCGACGACAAACAAAAATCACCTGAAAAACAGATCGAAAGTGATACAAAGAGAAAGCGAGAGACATTGATCATCAGGGGCTTATTATTCATGTCTCGTTTTATTGTAAATAACGATAATGAGCAGCAATATATCGAAATTTAATGGAGAATTTCTATTTGATAAAAAACAAGAATAGAAAGAAGAAAAAATGAAGACAACAAGTGTCTATAATAGTGTTTTCAATAGAATATCAAATCCAATTATCTAGACAAACGATGATTCATACTATTCTATATTCTATACATGTTTCGTCAAACATATCAATCAGGTCTTTTATCTATTCTTTCAAGTCAAGGATCAAAACCATTTCAAACTTGGATATGTAAAGTATCAAATGGATATATTAAACGAATTACAGATGAAGATATAAATTCACTTGTACTTGAACTTATTTCAAATAATGTTAGGTAAGAAACTTTAATTAATTTATATATAATGATAGAACAAAAGTTTAATAACAACATATTTTTGATGTTTTTTGCTATAATATTAAGCAATTAGCTGAAAATCCGATAATAATTTTAATTATCAATGGAGTTTTCTATGTAATACATATTATACTCAATGAATTTTGATGACGAGATTTTTATAAAACCGGAAACGATATTTTTTCACATCCTCAAAGCTATATTTTTGACAATGCCATTTAAATGTGCGTAAAGTGACGAGTCGCCGCATTTTCTACAACTTTCTCTGAAAAAGTTTTAAAAAAATCATAAACATTTTTAAAAACAATGAAAGAAGTTGTTGTAGCAAGACCGTTTTTTTTCTGCCTATGGTTTTTTTTTTATTCGAAGCGTATCAAAAGATTGTTAGGAGTGTTTCTTGCGATTTAGCTTTGCAGTATCTTGGCACGAGCCTTTTGTTCCTTGTGGCCTCCCTCAAGATTTTTAAAACGCTTTTTTTGCCTCATATTACTAAAAAATTATATCTACTAGACGTGGTATTTCGCCTTGATGACAAATATCATATTTCAAATCGAAGACAATCGGATTTCAATAGAGAAAAATGTATACTACTAATAGATTGATCGCATAGTAGTTTTTGAATCACACAACTCTTTTTTTTTCCCTATCATATGCCTAAATATTCGGGTAATTTTCTGAAATATATTACAATTTTACAAAAAACATTAAAATATTGTTAAAAAAAAATCACTTTTTTGACTTTATGTCGGGATTTGTATTACACGAAGAAAAGTCTTGTGTCACGATGCCATATTCATTGTACAACATAGTTTTTCATGTGCTATTCGAATATGTATTCAAATCGGTAAAAAAAGATTTTTTATCAGGTTTTCAGACACTCTCTGATAAAGCAATTCCAAAATATTAAAGAATTTAGGACCTTCGATCTTACTACCGTGTTCAACATATCTCAAAACTTATTCCTACAAGTTTTCATACCATGAACTTACGCTAGACAATAGAAGTAAAGTTGAAGATCTCCTGAATACAATGGCATTGTCAAAAATTCTAGATTTTCTAAGTTCATGTAATCAGTTTATCAGAGGATCACTTGAAACTTGATATCAATGTTTTTTTTTCTGATTTGAATGCATATTCGAATAATGTATGAAGAACTACGTGATACTATTTATATAGCTTTTTGGCACTAGACCATCGTCGAGTGGTATGAAGTTCGATAAAAAGTCAAATAGCTCATTTTTAAAAATATTTTTATGTTTTTCCTGCAATTATATAAGACCTTTCTACAGCTAATTTTACTTATGATGAATAGAGAAATTCATTTTGTGTGACTGCTCTATATTTTACAAAACAAGCCTACTCTGTAGGTATATTTCTTATATGAAGAGTTGTGAGACGAAAGACTATTATACGATTAATGTATTAGTATTATACATTTTTCTCTATTAAATGCTTATTGTCTTTAATTTAAAATACGATATTCATAATCAGCGCGAAAAACTGCGTCTAGTGCACATAATTTTGTAGTAATTTGAGAGAAAAACCTTTTTGAAAAACCTAGCGAGACCACAGGGGTCGAAAAGGTTATGTCGAGATCAAGCAACGCCAAGTCATAGAAAACACTTTTAGCAACCTTCTGATACACTTTCTCCGATTGAAAAGAAAATACAAAAATTGTAGGTGAAAAATGATCTTGATATAACACTTCTTTTCGTTTTTTTACAATTTTTATGATACTTTTAACTTTTTAAGAGAAACTCGTATGAAATGTAGTAACCCATCATTTTGTGCTCTTTAATATTAAATTGTTAACTAATTGTTTCTGAGATCTGAAAACTATCGTCTCCGATTTTATAGAAAACTCTATTGGATATTAAAAACATTATTTCGATTTGAACTAATTACTTTACATTATTGAAAAGATTAAAAATGCATTGTTGTCTCACGAACTTATATATTTTGTTTAGTTCGACTTATGTCACTTGTCCATGTTGTCCGTATGAATCACTTGGTATTAAAATGCAATATTTAAATTTATATATAAAAAATTTACGACGTTATTTTGTTATGGAAATTGAAGTGAGTATTATTTCTTTTTCTGTCTTGTTTAATCAAATAAAAAAAAACCGCTAATTTTATAGGTTTTAGATAGTAAAAATATGCATCGTCGTTTTAAAATTTCAACATTTGCAACTAAAACAAAAATTGGTCCATTTGGTACGCATTCACCATTAACTTGGATTGAAGGTTGGAATCGTTTAACACTTAATCTTGAATCATTTACCACAACAGTTTATGGAACAAATTATGTTGAATGTCGACGAATAACGGTATTGTATAAATTTCTAATTAATGAAAAAAAGAATATTTCAATTTAAAGATTCATGCAAATTGTCGTATTCGACGTGTTTTCTTTGCTGATCGAGTATACGATATTTAAATTAAAATATAGAAAAATTATATTGAATATTTTAGGAATATAAAGAAGAAGAATTACCTTTAGATTATCAAATTCGATGTCATATTGATCGAACTAAACATTATGTACCTAAACAACGTATGTTTTCATCAAATAAATCTACATATAAATCAAAAAGTGATCAAAATCAATTAACAAAAATTCTTCCAACACCATCAAATTTAGTAAAAAGAGAAAAATTCTTAGATACAAACACAAAAAAACAAACAAATATTTTAATTTATTTCTTTTTCAATAGTCACAAGTACAGAATCAATTAATTGATTCGACTAAAAAAGAAATAATTAATCAATTTACACCTATCGAAGAAATACCAAGTAATGAACGAATTATCAATGCTCCACAAGGTTCAATTGCATCGGATGTTCAAAAAGTAGAAGATCTAAATGATAATGATAGAAATTCAGATATTGAACAAATTTATAATCAACAAACAATACACGATGATGAACCACCTATACAAAGTGATGAGCAACCAATACATAATGATGAACAACCGATCATTGATACTATAAACAATCTTAATCTTGATTCTGATCAGGTCAGTTAAATAAAATTCTCAAAAAAGAAAACTTTAGTTTCATTACCCAGTTTATCCTATCCAATAGGTTTTAAGAGCTCTATTTTATATCACATGAACTCTAATGGAAATATTACAAATAATGAGTAGTCTTAAGAGAATAGGATACTTTTATTTCTTTATTGTTTGTTTGAGTGATGCAGACTTAGTTAAGAGGCTTTTCGTTATACCATTCAATAGAGCATTGTTTGCTCTACAAAACTGTTTATCTTGTTTTTCAAATGAGTATTTATTGTCGACTGAAAATAGAAAAACTTAACAGCTATTACATCGCCCAATCACGATCTCCTATTTTTTTATACACATCTATAGTATGTGTGTCAGTCTATGCTCAACAAACTCTATGCTAAAAAGAAAATATTTATAGAAAATTTTGTACTCTATATTTTCACCATGGTTTCAAAACTTTTGATGCTATTGTTGAATAGCAAAAGACTTAGAACTAAATCCTGTTGGCACTTTTTTAAACTGAACAAATAAAACTTTTTTTATTTTTTTTTCCCATTAAAACTAAACAATTTCATAGATTTTATGTATAAAACTTTGAAAAGTACATTAGAAGAAATCGCATTTTATACGTATAGAATCTCATATCACATTTGAAATATCAATGAAATTGCTATTTGAGAAATTGTCGCACTTTTCAATCCGTATACCTGGATGAATGGAATACCTGTGAACTTTTTTCTTGACAAGAAACAGTTTTGTAGAACGAGAAACTCTCTACCGAAGGGTATAAAAACAAAGTATTTTCATTAGAGATGTTTGGAACTGTGGAAAATAGAAGTGCCCGAGACCGGAATCGTAACTATAGATTATTTTAAAGTATTCTATAATTTTACATGAATTATCTTATCAATCATCAATCAGAACATGATTCAAGAGAGATGATCCAAAACAATGCTGGTCGCCAACAAAATAAATCAAAACCTGAGTATTGATGAATCTTTTTAGATTTACTATGAATAAAATCTGGAATCATTTTTTCTACGTCGAGATTTCAAAAACTAAAATCACTGGATCGGATCCTGATCAGATTTACTCGGAGTATAACCGAGGTTCCACAGAATCTGAGTTCGCCTATTGCTACTCTAAACTTTGTCTGCGCTGCTCAAGAAGATGAGTACCTTCTGTTTTCTGGACTACTTGTTATTTTGAAAAGGATGAAAACCAAATGTTCAGAAATCCTAGCGCATATCAAAAAGTGCAAAATTTATTGATATCAAGCTGTTATACACTCAGAAAAATGAGGAAAAACACCGATTTATTTATTTGCCTTTTTTTTTCTTGTATTAGAAATCATTCGATGATATTAATTTCTCATCAAATGCTTATCGACAACGATATTTCAATATATTTCATCGACAATATTTCAAATAAATATTTTTTTTTCTTTTGTTCTTTTTTGATTGAATATCGAAAACTGAAATAAAAACCAACAAACAAAGAAATAATGAAAAACAAATGGAAGTCGCATTTATGAAAATATACAAGTATATATGTGAGAAAAAAAATAGGAGAAGAAAAAAAAAACGTCAAAGAATTGAAAAAAAAAGTTATACAACACACATGCACACACATACAGATATCTTTTGTTAATGGTGTTCTAGCTCGCTTATAGTGAGTTTAGATACTATTGCAAGTTTAATAAACCTGAAAAGAAAAGTCTTGTTTTTGTTTATAATTTTTTTTAAAGATAAGTTGTTACGGTTACATCCTGGCGTTGTGAATGAGATCTTGTTTGTCCTCCTCCAGACGATGATGGAATCTAAAATTGATTAATAAAAAAAAAAAACAAAATACTAAAAATTTGGAGAACGAAAAAAAAAGCACGATTTTACTTGTTGAGCATTATGATGATGAAAATGATAAATATTTGTTGATAATGATGGTGATAAACCATTTCTTGATATAGGTGGTGAAACAATATAAGCTGATTGAACAGGTACTGTATGTTGTGGTGTATGATGTTTATGAACATTGACTTGATTTAAATACGGTTGTTGACGATGAGGATAATCAGAACCATTTATATTTGATTGAAGACCTTAAATAAAAAATAATAATCAATTGAAAATTTATTATTTACACTTACCACCAGAACCTGTTGAAATATAAGGTCCATATGGGTAAATTTGTTGTTGTTGTTGTTGTTGTTGTTGTTGTTGTTGCTGTTGTGATCGATTACCTCCTCCTCCATTTGCTGCTACACCATTTGCATTAGTACTATTATTAACTTGTTGAATCCATCTTATAATCGGATCTTCGACTATAGCTGGAGGAGGTCTTACGTTTGATGATGATGAAGTCGGAGGAGGATGATGATATTGATGTTGTCCATTTATTTTACTTATTTGTGGTGTATAAGCTGGATGTTTCATAAAATTTGATGATGCTGATTGAATTGATACACGTGAACCAAACATATCTAGACCTGTTTGTGTTGCATTTGTTGTTTCCGATGTACCTATAGAAGATAAATTAAGCATGGACTGATGAAATTGTGGTACAGTTTGTTGATGTTGACGAATTAATAAACCATTCGAAGATGATGGACCATTTGGATTTGTTATTCCAACATGTACACCCGGTTTATGTACAGATTCTGCTCGTTTTACATTAGGCACCGGTGGTGGTTGCTGTTGTTGTTGGTGGTGTTGTTGAGTTTTATATAAAACATTATTACCATTTGTTAAACCAAGTGGATGAATAATATTTTGTGTTAATAAAATAGGACGTTGTATATTATTTCCATTTATTTGATTTGATGATAATGGTATAGGTGATTTAATAAGTTTTGATTGTTGCGATATTAGAGGTTTAAATGCACTATTACCATTTTGATGATGAGTATTAATTTCTGGTTGTGTAAATGGAGTTGAACGAGTCATTTGAGATGGACGAATAATTGATGGTTTGATAAGATTATCTATAAAAAAAAAAAAAGACAACAACAAAAAACAAATTTTTCAAATGAAAATAAAATAAAAAATTTTACTTTGTTGTTTTTGTTGATGATGATTATTATTATTATTAATTGATGTTCGATTTGGTGAAAAAGATTTCGTATCCAAACTCTCATATGTTTGATTTGATAGTGTTGATTGTTGTTCAAGTTCAGGTTCTTCTTTTAATATAGAATTTTTATCTGATGGTGGTACAAAACGAAAACGTGGTCTTGATGATGGTGCTGGTTGAATTTGTTTATTTGACGATAATTTATCAATAGATGTTAAATCAATTAAACTAGCACTTGTACCATTTGATGTTAATGATGATGTATGATTTGTTTTATCAAGTAAAGCTGAAAGACGTGCTTGTGGTGATAATTTTTTCCATGATGGTATATTTGTTAAATCTTCTGTTGATGTTGTTATTGATGTTGCTGTTTGTGTAGGTGGTGGACGAGAATTTTTTTGTTGTAAATTTCCTTTTGATGATGAATTAATATCATTAAGATTATTTTCTGATGTATAACGACGAACATTATTTGTTGAAGAATTTGTTGCACCTGATGTCAATTGTTCAAAACGATAACGTATATTTTGAAATTGATGAAAATGTGAAGCATGAATATCAACTGGACGTTGATGAAGTTTTTGAGATGATGATGAAGATGATGTTGATGTATTTGTATTACTTGATAGATTACCCTAATATAAAAGATTTTTATTATTATATATATAAATATATATATATACAATGTTAAGAATTCTTTCCCTGAATTAATAAGAAAATTAAATATCCTTTCTATGGTCCTAGACAACAGTAACTTCTCTTCATAAATTGCTACTGGTTTCTATAAGATTGAATTGATATCTTGGGTATAGACGTGAAATTGTAAACCCTAATCACAAGCATCAACCTACTAAATATTATCGAGGAACACCTTATTAGAAAAGCAATTGTCGTAGATATCTATTGTCAGAGTTTCGTTAGAAATCATTTTACAACAAATAAGATATTGTCTTTGCATTAAGGATGTTTGTTGAAGAACAAATGATAGCTTTTAACGAAATGGATCTTTTCCATTATGACTTGAATCGATTTTATTATTCAAAAGTTCCTATGAGACAACAAATCTTTATTAAAAATTTTACAGCCGTAGCATTGAGTGAAGTCAAGTTAGCATTACGACACGAGTATAATATTTCAGAATGTATAAATTACTAAGACCTTAATTGTATATCATAAGCTTTGATGATACTAAAGTAGACATATGAGACTGCATGTGGTGCTAGAAAAGAAAACAGTAGCAGCTTGCGATCGAGGTTTGTATCGTTACACACATACATCCAAAATATCATAAAGAATAATATCATTTCGTGAGAAGGGGGTGGAGCCTATATTTGTCCAGGGGATTGTAAATAGACCTAATTATTATTTTCGTGATCCTAAAAAGCATTATACGAAATGAAAAGAGCACTGAATCTTTGAAAATCAATATTACTACTGTATATGTATACTCAAACACCAGAGATAGGATCAATTCGTCTTTGTTTCGAAACCGAAACAATCTTATCTCTTTCAGGTTCAACAAACATAGTCATAAACGATCGTTATATGTCGAATCATTCTTTTTTAACATAAATACAGATGTACTTTCATATGTTATGATTATTCAGACATTTTTGTATTTATCCGACAAGGGTCCCACATGGTACGCATTATTTTGAAGAGCTTAATGAAAGTAACATCTCGTATAACTAGGCATGCATCCAAAGTCAATAATAAAATTTGAATATTTCAAGTTTATCTAATTAATTATGAACTATTTCAATAAATTGTCGTATCATAAATATAGAAGAATTTCTGTTTTTGACTATCAAACAGAAAATGATAAATTAACCGTTTGGCTTAAAAAGAGATTGAAAGAAAACTCAAACTCATTGGTTTTGTATCTTTTTATCAAATTCAGCACGTAATCTAATAACGTTGTTGGAATCTCTCATTTGACATTCTCCAGTTGCACTCTCCTACTTCAAGCGTCTATCAACGAAAATAATTTGTATCATGTGATTCATTAAATAAGTGCATTTTTATTCATTAAGGCAAAAAATATCTCAAACGGTTTCGATGCATGTCTAAGTATAAATAGTTCACCTTCGCAATGACGTCTTTAAGAGCTACGAAGCATTCTACTACTTGCAAAATTCATTATGAAATTCTTCAAATGATAGATTTTCAGAGAATATAGAGTCTCATAATTCCTTCTAATTTTTGTATGAAGACGAACACTTTGATACCAAATATTCTATTTCATAAGATCTACATAGTAGGAAATGCATGAAACAAAGCAATGTGTAACTTCAGGTGACCTTGCCTCTTCAGAGAAGTTAATGGTACTAATCAATCAGTGATTACTAAATATTTTTCAAGATTAAAGAATTATCGTAAATGATTTTGAATAAGATCACTTGATTCAAAATGCATCCACTTTCGTGACTCAAAATTATTTGTTTTCATTTTTGGTTTTATATGGACATTGTATAGTTTGAAGTAGTATTTATCTATTGAATATATTTTGAAATTCGAAAATTGTCTTTAAATGTTACAAAATTCGAGAAGAAATCAAATTTACATAACGAAAATTGTACATTTTTTCACATTTTTCTCAAAACAATCTTATCATGAAAAACAAAGTACAAAAAAATGTCTCAATTCCTTTGACCTTGTGCGCCCGATCGAGCTGAAAATTTTTCTATAGGTGTTACGCACTATTTCGAATGCGTATTTTTTTTCATACATGAAATATTGTCCTGTTGATTATTTGTAGATGTTACAAAAAAAAAAAAAGTTCTATTCAAATACAATATGCGTTTTTTTTTTGGGTACCTTCGATATTTTAGCTTTCAAGGACAAAAAAATACTAACATATTCACTTCAAATAGTGTCTAGTGTCCGTAAAAAGGTTTTCAGCTTAATCGAACATAACATCTCAGAGAAACGGAAGTCATTTTAACGACAGCATTTGGAATGACAATTTTGTGCTCTACTCACCAAGATCTATTTGCTCTGAAAATCTTAAGTTTTTCGAATGAAACTTTCTCCAGAAATTTCAAAAAAGAAATATCTTTAAGTTCAAGAGACAATGTCTAAACTTTTATATTTATCGCATGAAACTTACATCAAATTCTTGTTTAACTTGTTGAAGTGTACTTCCATTAACATAATTGTTTGTTTTTGCTTGTTGATTATTCATAGATGTATTTGATAATTGTCGATCTAATTTAAATGACAAAATAACTTTAAGTTACGTAATAAGAAAAACAATCTTATTTTTTAATTTACTTTTACTTTCATCAGTTATATCTTGATCACTAAGATATGGATCAATGATTGAATCAAAAAAATTCAATGTTTTTTCAATTTGTTCATCATCGGCATCAGTATTTTTTTGTTGAACATTTTGTTTTATTTTACGTCTTTTATCATATTGACAATGATTATCCATTTTAGTTTTATATAATTGACCGGTTACAGAAATATCATCACAAAATTTTCTTATAAATACTACTTGTAATTGATGAATTTCACGAAGACGACTATATTTACGTCGAGCTAACCAACCACGTAAGACTATATAGAAAAGATAAGATTACGAAATCAACATTCAATTATTGATTTTAATTGCTTTTTAAAGAAAAGAATGAAAGAAAGAGAGAAAGAATGTTGATCGATCAAATGAGTATAAAAGTTCAGATGATTAAGAATTTTAATTCATTTGAAATAAAAGAAAAATAAAAAATAGATCGACTTAGTTGTTGTTTTTCTTTCACTTTTTTTTCCTATTAAATGCGTATCCATGTAATGTTTGTTCATGGATTAATGAGAGACGTTCTTAAAGCTTAATATGGATCTATGATTATTGATGCAACCGATTTTTTTTAATACTACCTGTCGTTTGATCATTTTTATCACTTCGTTTTTGTAATGTTTCTATGAAATATTTTAATTTCTCCATTGAAATTTTATAACGAAATGAAAGTTCATTTTCTTATCATGAGAAAATTTAATGAAAATAATAAACAAGTCAATGTAGATGTGTTAATGAACAGTTGTCTATATAAGCAAGATTAAGGATCAAATGACGACGACCTTCTCTCTATCAAAACGAGTGCGAACAACGAGAGAAAATGATATGTTGTTTTCATTTTTCACCCTTTGCCTGTAGTCTTATCTCTTTTCTCTCCTTTTTTTTCTCTAGTTGGCTTTTAATGAGTTCATGAGTCCATTATACGAGTATGTATAAATTGAACTTGTGTATACTCTTTCCTATCGATCATAAACGAGATTAGATTCATCGATACTGTTCGTCTGTGTCTGTCGGTCTTATCAATCACTTTCTTTCTTATTGCTGCTGTCTATCAATATAATGGCATCCATGCATATTATCGTATGCACATACCTTTCTGACAAACATTGACTTTTTTTTCGTATTGTACAGCTAGGTTATGCAGTTGATCTGAGTGCCAATAACGAAATAGTAATTTTGTACGACCAACCTTAAATCAAAAGAATAAACAAAATATTAAAAAAAACAGCATGTAAATATGTATGTACATGATCAAGTGTCTTTTCTCTTTATAGCAAGAGAGCTTTCTTTTAGGACTACTTGTTCCCTTTTTTTCTTCTTTTTACTTCAAACAGAACAGAAGAAGAAGAAGAAAAGAAAAACGTGTTGGACTTACTTTATAATTGTCAATGCCGGCCCGTTTTAAACATTCAATAGCCCTATCACGACTATATGTTAGTGATGATAATGATAACTCTTTTGACCGGTCATCGGCAGTAATCGGCAATAGACATAGAACGAGAGCATTGTATCTAATATGAACAAACGGAAAGAAATAAAAAAAGAAAAGAAAAAGAAAAGTCATAAATCATATCCCTACAACCAAATGTGAATAATGATGAGGCAAAGGAGTGAGCTCAATAATCAATAGTGACATAAAAAGAAAAAAAAAGACAAAATATTTAGTATAATATCGGTTTTGCATATATCATAGTTGCAAACATGGAAATATAATTTGCCTGAAAAAAAAATACTTTTCTTTCTACTAAATTGTTTAAAACAGTACAATTTCAGCTTTAGGGTTTCTTTTTTTTTTTGCATTTATGAATGTATATACTCATCTACTCATTTTTTTTTTCTTTATATATCAAAAGAAAAAAAAACCGTCTGTTTAGTATTCACAACTATTTGTTATGCATACACACACGAAATAAAAAAAAATATTTTGTATATATATATATATATATGAAGATCAGTTTCATCGTTTATCCGTTTCTCATCGTCGTTGAATGATAAATCAAAACCGATACAAGCACCTGTTTTATCGACGGTCTGATGTCACAAAGAAGAAAGAGAAAAAAACTTGTAGGAGGAGAAACATATCTACGATGACATTTACAGTTTGCATACGCCATTCTCTCTACGATCGATCTTAAATATAGAAGGGTAATATTGTCTCACCTATGAAGAAATTCATCAAATTGAATTCTTAATGGATATCCTTTCTTTCGAATTTCACACATTTGAAGAACACCAGAATAACGTAATTGACGTGTTACACAAGGAACAGTTAAAGATGTTGTTTTATCACGAAGTTCATTAGGTTTAATACATCGAACAAAATGACATTGACATGCAGACATTTTATCAATTAATTCTGATAATGAATGCTAAAGTAAAAAAAGAAACGAAAAAAAATTTTTTTTTTCATTTATTTATTTATTTATTTATTTATTTATATATTTGGTTAATTGATAAAATATTGAATTTGATGTTTTATATTGTTCTATTTCAAAGACAAAATTTTGTTACGATAAATGTAGTCTATATATATGAATAATGCTTTTGACATTCGGTGGACTTCTCTTGTTTCTTCTTTTCTTCTGTACGAAATTGTTTCTTGAATAATCATCCATAACGTTTTATTATTAAAATGATTTATTTCTATGCATTTATTCAAGCGATGTTTATTTGAATAGAAAGTTTGACAAGAAAATAAAGTTTTTATTCTTACAAAGACAAAACATAAAAATTAATGAGCTCAAGAAAACATACTAAATAAAATATGTTTCCAAATTTAGAGACGTATAAATAGACTTAAGTGATTGTTGGCGTAAACATACATATGTGTGATTGTCTTTAAACTTGCAAGACTCATTGGTATTTTTATTACATTTCTAACAAATGTTTTCATAAATCATTCTTTTAGAGAACAATAAGCATTTGTGATTACGGGAATAAAAGCGTACAAGGTCAATAGAAGCATACGTTTTATTTCCGAATAAACTAACAATCTATGGAATATTGCATTTCTATGCATAAATTAAAATAGTTTTCATGTGTCTATTATTGACAAAAGAAATTGTAAATATTGTTACACGAAAGTATGAAATAACTAGAAAACTAAATTGATGAATGGATCTCTGCCGGAATCGGAAAGTCTGCATCCGACACATCATCGTTACTTATTGAAAGGTTTCTTTTTTTTCATTTATGAAATAAAACGGAAACCATTTATAAGTTATAACAAAGAATCTATACTTGAAACTAATATTTCAAAAAAGAAAGATGATAAATGTATTATTGAAGCAGAAAAGATATATTTATTGAAATTTTTTTCTTATATAAATAGAATATCATATACAAAATACTTTATAAGCTCTCATATAGTACATTTCTTATGTGTATATTATTATCATTAAAGTGAGATAATATTCATCAATAATATGTCATTTGAGAAAATAAACTACTTTTTATTTAGATTCAAAATTTATGAAACATTCTGATATTTTCTTATCACAATAAAATTTGGTCAGTGGGTACGAATTCAATCCAACGGATCACACTCTAAAAGTAATAGCTAGTTGTGACTTGATTATTATAAGAGAACGTCATCAAGATTGTCTGAGAAAGATATAGAGCGTACTACTATCAGAATACAAATAATCGATAAAAAGTATCTCGCACGTTCAGAGAGACTATTTGGTAATGATTCGTCACTATTGGCTACCTATTTTGCACATAAATAGTAAACTTGCAATATAGGAAAAGTCCATGCTGTAATTTGACTGAAATGGAGAAGTTTTACTGCAATCTTTCTGTAGGACTCTAATTTTCGAACTTTGCAGATATAGAGACCACAATTAGACTTGTTTATACAAAAAATTTCAAAACTATTCCATGTACCATAACCACAATATCAATTTCTCAATATATAGGCGCTTTATACATATCTTGGTGATTCTACATAGAACAGTTCTGAAATTATTTGTACAAACAACTTTAGTTGCAGGCTCGATATGTACAAAGTTTGAAAATATGATTTTATTGGAAAAACAGTGTCCTACAACAATATTTCAGTAAAACTTCTTTATTTTAGTCAAATCACTACATGGACTCATATGATCTTGGATTTTTCATAGTCTACAGGTCTGCCACTTATGAGCAAAATATGGAGTCAAAAGTGATGAGTCACTTCGAACGATTCTCTCATTAATCGTATCAGCTATCTCTTAAATGAATTACGGAATTGACTAAGGTTATGACCAACATCAGAGCTTTATGATGTCGTCAATTACTAGTAAATATAAATAAAATTTTTCATTTCATTGATACTTATCTGACTTACTTTAAAATGAAAAGCTACTGTTCTCATCGCTGTTCCACCAGTTCGTTCAAAAGTATTTCCATTTGTTTTTTCTGGTAATGTTCTTATTGGTTGTTGCATTTGTGATGATTGTTTTCCATTATGATTCAATGATGGATCATTTCGTTTTGAATCTCTCTGAGCATGAAATGTATTTGGATGATGATGATGATGTAATGAAGGTGATGGTGGTAAAACACCTTTTTCATTTAAATTTAAACGAAATAATTCTTGAATTATTAAATTATTACTTGCTAAAAGAATTTAAACAAAAACAATCAATTAAAAAAAGAATTTTTTTGTTGTTGTATTGATTCAATTTTACTTCGAGCAACGAAAACAATTGAATTAGGAAGAAAATCACGATTTTTTTCTAATAATCCAACAATATTATATACAACAGGTGCTGCATAATGACGTATAGTAAATGTAGTACCACCATCTTTTGGTATTGAATATATATCACGAAATTGCACTCCAGGTCCATGATGAAGTTTAGTTGCTAATGTTTGATCTGTTGCTTGTGGAAAACGACTTTCTTCATCTAATATAGCTAATATACCTGAGTGTTTCTAAATAAATTCAAAATAAAAAACAAAAAAAAAACAATGAATTGTTTTTGTTCGAGAAGATTTATATTTACATTGAAAAATGTTTCGATAATAAGATGATTATCTGTATAATTAATATCAATTGTATCAATACCTTCTTGTTGACAATCATGAATTTCCAAGTCATAGATATGTTGATTTAAAAATCGTTGCATATGTTCATTAGTTACATTTATACATAACTAAATTAAATATTTGAAATAGAACAATAACAAATCTTTTTTTTTCCTTATATACCTGTTCAAAACTATTGGATTTAAAATTTTCAAAACCGAATATATCAAGGACGGATATTGTATGTGCAGAATTACTAGAAATAAAAGAATAGATTCGTTACTTTGTTAATGTCAACATTTTTTTCTTAATTCAATTATTAGAGTTCGGAATCAACCCAACGGATTCTACCGACGATGACATTTTTTGGTTTTATTTTATAGAATAGACGAAAATAATTCTATGATTAATTTCATATGAAAGAAAGAATTGCAAGAATGATGGTAGAACATTTTTTAAAGAATGATATTTAAGCTCGAAACTTTTTTCCTTTTGTCTCTATCGTTATTTCTGTAGAAGATATTTTAGACAAGTCAAAAACTTGTATTATTGTACTTCATCTTCAATTAAAGAGACTGAAAATTGTTTTTTTTTTACTTACTTCTTTACCAATAAACTAAGCAGAGTTTTAAGTATTTCTTTCAGGATGACTCACAAATAAATGGACGATCAAAATGTTCAATATTTCCAGCCCATTTTGATCTATCGGTTTGTTTTTTTTTCTCAATGATATAGTACTCATCAAAGTTTTTATTCACGAAGAAACCGTTAATAGATACTATTTTGAATTAGAACTAATGAGCTCTATAATGAAATTCAGTACTAACCGAAAGTATCTCTTTGTAATTTAAGCCGTTCTTAAGCCTACATGTATGAAATTTTTATTACATGTACTGCTTTAGAAATGTATACCGACAAGATTAACTAGGCCTTGTTCGCTTGAGTTGAAAATGAGTTGTAACGAATGATAACTCTACTCACTATGAGTTCTAAGAAAGGTACTCATGACTTGATCAATCTATCATTATGTAAAACATCTGCAGCTTTTGAATGCTTAGATGAAACTCGATGAAATTTATAACGTTAATCGACACACCTTGAGTGCTACATAATAATAGGTTCGCTCAGTCTAAAGATCATAAAAATTCAAACGAATGAGATCAAGCTAGTCTTATTGGCTAGAATTCTGAAGCTAGGATACACACTAAAAATTTCGTATATCTAACACGAGTGAGACTTGTGACCTTATTGAGATATTATATTCCATTATGAAAAAGTTCAATATCTTGAGTGGTTTTCTATGAATTTTTGCTACCATCTATTCTGTTAAAACATATTATATAAGACTGATTGATGTTTTTATTACAATTTTTTTTAAATAATTTTTTTCTCAATTTTTTACATGTTGAATCATTGTTCAATTTTCTGTCATGCGAGATTAAAAATAAACCTGAGATTAAACAATTCAACTAACATCGATCGGCATACGGATGAATGACATCTTAGTGAATGGAAAATAAACTCGTTAAAAAACAAGAAAAAAATATATTGTGTTCTTTCTTGTTTATCAACACTTATTTAACACGCTACATATCATACACGATTTTTCATTTTGGTTGACCTTCGACCGTTTTACGATACCACAATATTATATGAAACTTTGCTTAGTTTACCAATTAATTGTCATCAATCATCATTTAAAATATCAGCATCAGAAAAATACCTTTTTGGTACATGAGAAAAAGAAAAAAAAAGTAGTGTCATGTGTCAATGTGTCACGCGACATTATAACCTACATAATACTTCGTACTTAAAGTGAACTTATCTATGTACATAAGTTCAGTTCTTATCTTAAATGCTGTAGAAATTATTGCAAACTAATTTTAAATTGGTTTTTATCGAAAACATTTTGGAGCGATAAAGTCAAAATATGCATATGAGTGAATTGTAACTTTTTGGTACAATTGGTATGAAAAAAATTAAATGCAGTACAAACAATTTCTGAGTAGTGTACACATTATTATACTTATTTGCTTAACTCAGTTATGAAAATGGCTTTATTCATTTAAAAGAAAATTAGAGTTATTTCTCAGTTCTTTACAGAGGACAGGAAGTCAAAAAAAGACGACAATGCATTCAAATTTACTTGTCAATCACTGTACAAAATGAGTATAATGACTTTTTTTTTTCGGTGACAAAGTTGAGGAGAGCGAACTTTTTTTCATTGGTTTCGTACTGAAAAAGTTCTCTTTTTGTTTGTATAGTTTATACATCACCATCTCTATCACAAACAAAGTTAGAATTAAGTTTATGTCATGGTACACGAAAACATATAAGTATTTGTCAAACATTATGGAAGTTAGATGAAAGAATGAAGAAATAAAATTTGAAGCAATTATTTATGTTGATAGAGTATCGAACGCTTTACAAAGTAGACTAATTGTGGTTTTTTTCAAATTAGAAAGATTCTTTTTTCTGTTTACATGTCAGTAAAAAAAAAACATGACGATTTTCTTTTGTAATGCATCTTTCATCACTCAATGACAGTATGAATTAAAAAGCTGAAATATCGTGTAGAAGTGTGATATTCGAAAAGGAATAATTTGTATAAAAAAAAATGTCCAAAGCAGTAGAGAGAACCAGGAATTATTAACTGAATGCAACTAACATTTCAATCGTACAAAAAAATTGCATTACATTCATATATAGCGTAAAACACACTGTTATTGCGGACATTATCATTTAATTTCATGGTGAATACTTTTGAAAAGTCCGAATGGTGTCTACCATAGAAACATTTTACTCTAGTTAACATTAATCTCAATCGCAAGTATCCACAAAACACTGTTCAATCCTTGGTACTATCAGTCATCCAATGACCTTGTTCAAGTCACTAACAGCTGTTTGTCTTAAGCAATTGAATGCAAGAACTCTTCGTCAGACTGGCCTTCTGTCCAGAACTACTGCTAATATTAGTTATACGAAGGACATTAGGCTATTGAATCTGCCACTAGGCTACATATTTCATACCGCAAGGTAGCCGAATTGTACGGGTGTTTATTTTTCTCAATCGTATATTAAAACGTATAAACAAAGTTCTCTTTATCTATAATTTCAGCGTATATGTATACATATATCTAGAGAATGTGTATTTATGAACTATTAAAGATTCTCATTTATCTAATAGCGGTAGACGGGGAAATTCTTTGTTTGCTTAAAATGATATGATAAATAATTAATGTTTTATATCTTAATAATTAAAATCACCTTTCATCTTCTAATGGTTGTAAATATGAATTAATTCCATTAACAATCCAACTAAATAATCTTCCATAAAGTGCTTTAGCAAATGCATCTCGACATTCGGATGCTTGAATAATATTTCTTTCACGAAATATTTGTTCACCACGTGTTACTTGTAATTCAGTAACTAATGCTGAACTAAATTCCATTGAAGATAATTGAAGAAGTTCAGCAACTATTTATAAAAAAACAACGTGACAATCTTTTTTTTTTTATTCGTTTTAAATTTCTTCATACTTTTATCAATTGTACCATTATTTTTAACACGTACACCATCATTTGAACCATGTGGAATAAAAACAATATCACCAATATGTAATATAGCTGATAGAATAGTAAATATTGAATGAACATCTTCAATAGAAAATCCAATAGATATTAAACTTTGTTTAACCATTTGAAATTTTTTTCTATATTCAACTTGTCTTGCACTATCCAGCTGAGCTAATTCAATATTATGTGACATATATCTAATTTAGTTTATAAAATAAAAGAAAGAAAATAAAGAATTTCGTTTTCAATATTTTATTTTACCGATGTTCACTCGGTATTCTTAAACCATTTCGGACTAACATATCATGCGATAAACCAGCAAATAAATAATAAAATATATGAAAATTTCCTTCATCATTATTATGTGATATAACACGAGATTTTTCAAGTAAATATTCTTTTAAATGAGCTATTAAAAATAAAAAAATATTTATTTTTGTATCAATCAAATAAGATTTTTATTTTTATTACCTCCTAAAACATTTCCTATTGGTGAAAAATGAATTTCAAGATATTTTCCAAAACGACTTGAACTATAAAAAATAAAAACGAATTAAACTTTAACATATTTAAATAATTGAGTTTTATTCATACTTATTATTAATATATGTTTTAGCATTACCAAATGCTTCCATAAGTGGATTAACCTAGAAAATTTTTCATTAAAAATAATAATTAACTAATCAAAAATTTTCTACCTGATTTATTTTCATATTAAGTGATGTTTCAACAGATAATGAACGACTAAGTATATGTTGAACAATATATTTACATGATTCAGTTTTTCCACTACCGGATAAACCTAATAACATAAACATGATTATTCTAAAAACAATTATTATTCTTTTATTTTGTTAATTTACCAGATATAACAACACATTGGGATGTTTTTTCTCGTAACATATTTCGATATAAACGTTCAGCACATCCATAAATATGTGAGGGTAATGAAACAATTGATTCAGTATTTTTATAAAGTTCAGATATCTAAGATTGATTGATGTTAAAAAAAAAGAAAAGAAAAAATTAAAACTAAGAATTTCTTTTTTTTTCTTTTTTACTTTTCGACCGTATATTGGTAAGTGATCGAATGGATTTAAAGCGATAAGAATATCTCCAATATAAGTCTAAATGTTTAAAGGTATGAAAAAGAAAAAAACGAAAAGAAGAAAATATATTACATAGATTTGACCTTGTCGATAACGCATCTCCAAATCATAAAGTAAACTTTGTTCGGAGATCTCAGGTAATAGTGCCAAATCATCATTAGGTAATTTAGTTGGAAGTGACTAAAGAAGAAATTAAAATAAATTAAAGTTCTTACCAACAAGCGACTTATAACAACTATGGAATAATACATATATGTCTCAATTTTATTTATTACCTGAGAATGAAAAAATTCTTTTTTATTATTCTGATTATAATCATTCGAGACAGTTTTATGTATTTCAATAATTATCATTTTATCGATATAGATGATTACGACAAAGAAAAGAATATATGACAAAAGAAACCTATAGATAATTTTTTCTCGTACAATTTAAAAAACACTTCACAGATAAGTATTCGTCTATTTCATTGTCCAAACAATTCTTCTTGCGATACGCAATAAATTTAAAGAAACTCTTTGATGCAAGTCAATACACAAATACACTAAGTAAAAAGAAAAAGAAAAGAGAGACGAAAGATTCTTTATAAGTTCTGTCGAATAAACAGCACATGAATGAATACACGGTCATTTAAATGAGGATAAATATTGTTCTATGAAAGACACACTTTTTTAATAAATATTAAGAAAGAAAAAAAAAATGAAATACCTGTTGTAAATGGTCATTAGATAATTTTTCTGAATGATTTTCTTCATCATATGATACACTATTTGGATGATAATTAACGTCGGTTTTTGTCATGGCATGATATTTCTTTTTTTATTAAAATAAACTATCTTTTTTAATTAAAAAATTACGATATCTATATATAAATATAAACGAACAATTAATATGTATTCATCTTTGATGGACAGACAGAATGAATACAAATAGACATATGAGACACCAGAAAAAAGGTCACTACAATGTGTACGATGAATGTATGTGTGTCGATTTGTCGCTGATCGTTTTGCTTTTTTTTCTTTTACGTTAGTCTGTGAAAATGAATAGACTTAAATAAATAAATGTACCAAACGAGAAGCATTTTTGTGAAAAATGAATAATCATAACAATGATAATAATAATAGCGATAGTTCGTTTGCGTTTTGTTTCTTTGTTTGTTACGGTCGAATTTTGATTTTGCACATTTCAAGTAGTTCGCAAATGCTGACTATTCTTTCTTTCATTTTTCTTTCTTTCTTCTCCCACCTTCTTTTTTATCCTTGTATTACTCGGTTGCCTGCATTCTCGAGCATGTTTACCAAAATTCTTCAAATCCAAATTTTTTTTTATTCGCTTTCTCGTTCTTTTTTTTTTCTCTCTCTCTCTCTACTTTTATCAACTATCGAACAACAAAAAACATGATCTTCCATATGACTATTCGACAAGCAACCTTTATAAGTGTGTGTGTGTGTGCATAGACACTTATGAGACTAACTATAATATACTTCAACAATGTTACTTTTCAAAGAGACAGCAGACATCAATCATTTGATCTTTCGAAACGGACACAAAAATACTGATAAGAACAGAGAAATATTATTACGAAAAATAAAAAAAAAGCTCACCGGAGATTTATAAGAACCCATATCAACCATAAATGGTAACATTGTAGGCGCCATAACATCCGTATGTCTATGTATATGAGTGTGTCAATGGCGTTAAGTCGCCCTCCACGTCGCTTTTTTGTCACTCGATAAAGGATTACTTTCGACGACGGGTATCTTCTTTTCTTTTTTTCTCTTTACTTCGTCAATTAGGAGAGCGCTCACAATGACAACAACTCTCCTACCCTCGCCCATATTTGATCAAACCTCCTTTCGTCCATTACTTTTCTTCTTTCTCTCTCTCTCTCCCTGTATCGCATTCTTACGTTATATATATGCGAATGTGTATGTGTGTGCACGACTGGACCGATCAGAATCACACTAAATGATTTACTTTTTTTTTCTACCCATTATGTTGAAGTAATGGGTGAACATCTTTCGTGACGTTTTTCAGCTCATTCAAGCATAAGACAAGTCGTCAAGCATTTTGAATGATGATGCAATTATTGAGTAATAATAATGTATTCTATTAGCAGTTTGTTGTTTCTTATTCTAACACGGTGACATTATAATACAAAAAAAAGAAAAATGATACAAATCATTTAGAGAAGAAACAATTAATTTTTGTTTTTCTGTATTAATAAGCAATATCCAGATATAGATACATGATAGTAAAATAAATTAAAATAGAAAATTTGATAATTGATTCAAGGTGAATCAAATGCAAATTTGGATTAGTTTACTTCCTGTAACATAAAGTAAAACTTAATTTCATGAAATAATGTTCAATCTGAATACTATTTTTTTTTTTTTTGAAAGAAAAGTTTTTAATGTTTTAAATATGTACTTATAAAGAAAAGCAAATAGATGAAGGTCAAGCCGTTTTTCTTTAGTTCTTACCACAAATGGAAAATGAAACTGAAAGCAATTACTATTAAAAACAAACATTATATTATGTCTCGTTTTTTAGGAACAAAATACCAAAACGTATTTTATACTACATTTAATCAAAAAACCTAAAAATTACTTTCTTTTTAATCTATAGTTAAGTTATTATAAGCTTGAATGTCGATTATGAACCTAACTTCAAATTATTTATTGCTGAACTCTAATAAGATCACATAAGTTTGAATCATTCAAAAAAAAAGTAATAATGTTTACGACTTCAATTCGAATGAAAGTTTTCTGTAATTTTATTCATCTACTTACTATATTATCATTGGTATAAAAATTTGATTTTTCATCGAAAATATGCATAATTTTTATATCATCATTATCATTATCGTCATCATTGTTTAATATTTGAGAAATAATTCTATAAAATATTTATAACAAATATGTCTTGTTTTTTTTTTGTTGCTATTTGAATCATAATGACTCACATTGATGATTTTTGTGGTATTGGTTTAAATAAAATTTGTAGATCATCATTATTATTATCTTCATCGGATAAACTATCAATAGTTTCTTCACGTTCTTCTTCTAAACTATCATCACTTTGTTCAGCACGTTTACGTTTTTCTTCAAATTTAATTTCAGCTTTGAGAAGTAATGTACGAATAAAACTATTCGATACACACACTTCTAAATAATAATACAAAAACAAATTATTAAATTGAAAAAAAAATTCAATTTATTACCACTTGGTTTTCGACCAAATCGGTCACAAATTGTTGGATTAGCACGAGCGTCAAGTAAAAGTTTAACAATCAAACCCTGATAAGAAACAAGAAAAACTCACATGGAAGACAAATGTCGTTAACGATGGCGGAAAAGAAAATTTTTTTTCTTTTTTTCCTGTTTCCTTACTTGTTCATGTTTAGCACAAAGATGCAATGCTGTAGCGCCCGTGTCGTCAACTTGATCTACGTTAACATAATGTTGTAATAGAAATTGAACTACACTTGAATATGCTTTGGCAGCAGCAATATGTAACTATAAGAACAAAAGAAGACTATAGATTCTTTTTTTAAAACAAAAAAATATTTCTTTTCTACAAGAGTAATGCCATATTTATCAGGCTTATCTAATGGTTCATTTCGTTCAAATAATCGTTGACAATCAATAAGCATCGATTGTTCTTTATCAATACGAAAATGATCATGGCATACATCTTAAATAATAAATTTTCAAAAAAAAAAAAAACGATTTTTTTTTTAAATAAAAATAAATATACCAGTCATTTCTTTCATCAAACCATTTTTTCGAATTATTTGTTGGTCGTTATCAACCTTAAATTTAATGATCAATAACTATGAAATGTTGAGAGTCATTAACATAGAACTTACTTTAAATTTTTTACCATATTCAATTGATATTTGTGGATCCATAATCAAGTTTGTTCATTATTTTATTAAACTATACAATGTCTTTTTGTGTTTCTTTTTGTTCTTGTTAGTCTAGTATTTCTATGTTCAACAACTTTTCTAATCGATCAACACCTATTGCTGTCATTCATCATTATTAGTTGATTGTCTAATAGGAGAAAAAAAGTGAAGAAAGAAAAAGATGAAAACGAAACAGAGACATTGCCTAAAGCATATATATACTCGTATACATTTAGTTTCAAGGTGTATACATGCTCACACGTTATGCATCATTGCTCAAGCTCCGTTTTCTCTTTTAACTAGTGCTCATACATGTACAATGATAGCAATGCTCATATGAATGTTGACCTTCAAATTTCATCTTTGTAACGAGCTTTTTATCTCTCATGTTCATTGCATGTTAAGAAAGATAGATGGTCATCTAATATTCGCGAGGCCAACAGAAGTAAGAAAAAAAAAGTCAATTCTGCTACCCCCACCTATTCTTGTAATCAATTCCTATATTCGACACGACATGGTCAGCTGTCATTTTATTCTCTATTCTGTAAAAAAAGAAAAAAATTGATCGGTCACGTAATTAAATATAAGAAAGCTTCCTATTTGTCATGGTTCGTCGACGATCATATACATCTATATGGTATGCATAACAATTTAGTAATACGTACTCATATAAATGCGTTCACGAGAGTATACAATGAACAGAGTAAGAGATGTAACAATCCAGTTTCTCTTTTTTGTAATAAATGTGTATAACGGAATTTGATAACTTGATCGACAGTTCGCGTTTTTTTTTCTTATTTGAAGAAGGGCAACAGCCAAGAGCAATTGAGAACAAAAGAATAGAGAGAAAAAAATTCTGAAAAGTATGTTATGTTTGACGATCGAGCACCACCCCATTTCATCTCATTCGGTTAATCGTTCAATTCTTTCCTCTCTTCACACATTTCGACACTTGACAGAGAACAAAATGAAGAGAAAAAAAAGAAGCACAGTATTGGTATGCACATGTCAACAATTTCACTTGTGGTCAGAAGAAATTTGAGAACTTATTGTTAGAAAGACTACCGGTTTAAACAAGAAAGCATAGAGAGAGAGAGAGAGAAAGAATGAACGAATCAGTGGAAAGAAATGACAAATCCACGCGTACATATACTTGCAGATCAGGATCAGTTTACAAATCATGTACAAGGACAATATTTTACGGATAAAAATACAGATATAGACTTAGACTTTATCGAATAAGTTTTCATTGTACAATGAACATATTTGAACTAAAGATGTTCATCTAGATTTTTAGAAGGCTAAATATAATCTGATTTGTTAATATTAATCAAACAAAAAGTCTTTTTCAGTTCATAGGTTTCCTTTAAATAGATACCATTCTATAAAGATAGAAGTTTTTCATTGCATTTATTGTTCATTACATTGCTTAGGTTAATTATTATATTTAATTGCAAGATAAATGATTATGATCATGTTACGGTAATAATATAGAACGTGTGATGAAGATAAATGAAATCGATTGGAATATACAAAGATTTTATTGAATAATATCAAAAAGTAAATTGTCAGAAAATTAATTGTGTGCACAAAAAATTGATCTTGACTTAGATACATTGCAATCGTACGAAATTTTCAACTGTACATCATGACGTTTTTGTGAGGTAGTCACTAGGGAACGTTTGAAAATAGCTTGTTTGTTAATGCAAAATTCTTTGTGAGTCTTAATTCTATATACTTAACTTTTTCTTTGTTTGAAAAAGCATGTCAGGATGCAGGGCATGACAGAGTCCTTTTTTAAAATTATACTTTTCCAGAGGAAAAAGGTTCAATGTCTCGAAAGAATAGCATCCTAATTGTAAAAGTACTCCTTTATATAAATAGTAACAAAGCTCAATTCAAAAAAAACGGGTTCTGTTATGCCCTGCATCTTGACATGCTCTTCCAAACAAAAAAAAGTAGCCATTCACTAAAATGAAGCTCCTTCGAGAATTACGGCCTGCATTACTGCAAGAAAAAGAAAAATCTCGATTAGACAATTTAATTGCCCATACGATAAGTATTATATTAATATGACTTCGAAATTATGATAAAATATTTACACAAAGTAACAGTGCTTCAAGGGAGCAGACCATACCGCTTGTCTGTGTATTTATTTTTGTGATATCAAATTTTTATTTTTGATATTAAAAATATTGTTAGCAAATCGATGCAATGAAGTTAATTTCAAGGATAATATTTAAGTAGGATGAATTAGATAAATATTGAAGAATGAATATTAAAAATAACCATTAACAATAAAATCCATTAAAATTCTACAGAGATCATCAATAAAAATTACCATATTTATTATTATTTGCTCGTCATCTTTTTTTAAATCCTAGTTACTTTAGCTTAAATTGAACAATCTTTTTCTATTGAATGTTTCGTTGTTACTGATTATTGTTGCTTTCTCGACAGTAATATTGTAATCAGCATTTTTGTCTGTCAAATTCATTTAAAATATTGTTAAACGAAAACCAGATTCTATTTCTTTATTTTTCTACATATCACCACTTTTTAGTTCATAAGTATTTAATCTTCTGTAAAACTTCTTATTATGAACGCTTCTATAATGTAACTATCTAGTTATAATTAGCATTTCTAATTCTTACCGAATGATTTTGTTGCTTGAGATCGAGCTCTTCTTAGTGAATACCTTCTTAAAGTACACTGTAAACGCTTTTGTTTCATTCTCACCAACTAGAACAACCTGTCTGAAGTGAATGTTGTGTTTTGTTGTATTTCTATTCATAAATATACTCTTATGCACACATAAGAATGAAACTGATCTCAATCTTGAGAGCAAAGTGTGAAAACAAAGCAGAATTGAAGAGTTTTTGTTATACAAAGTTAAAAGAAAGATTCTACAAATACAAAAAATAAGAGAGATTAGTTAAATCCTTCTTATTTAAACACAGAATATAGAAATAGATTTCTGTGAAAATTGATACACACTTTCGAGTAGTGAATTTTAAATTTATTATGGTCGGAGATTATTCATTGGACGGTGCAATGATTAAGATTAGTTCGTCCTTGAAACTCATCAAATATAGTATGAAAGTCATCATTAATAAGGCGATGGATCTGTTCGAACTTTTCGAATGTTGTTTAACGACAAGTACGCTTGATCGTGCTCTACCTTAAACATCTTCTCGATTTTCACGAACTCATTCATATCATTTTTCGATTGTTTTGAGAGGTGAAGACTAGTTACCGATAATAAAATATTGTCTAGCATGCACTTAAATACAGAAGTGAAAGTTTCCCTCATGCAGTAGAATCAGAAGTAAGCATCACACCCATATCGTCAAGTCTTTATTTTCATTTATGTCGATCTTCATCTTTTTATCTAACAACAATATAAAAACTATATGATTTTTATGATCAAAAATTTCATTCAGCGTCATTATCATATCAACAAATCTAAAAAACTATCTTCTAATCATCATAATATTCAATTTAACTTGATTTCAAGCATACCCATTCATTAGCAAATAATAATTATTTATTCATATTTGAAAAATAGGGATCAACAATGTCATATTATTTGCTTTGTTGTTGTCATCAGTTAACAACTAGTAAATCCTTTCCATCTGAACTATGCAATGTCCAAATGTATTTCTTCAAATGGAAGAACGACCTATCAACAATATACACTTCTAACTTCATTAAAATGTTATCCTTCACAAGCACTCACAAATTCCAACTCATCATTATATATTAATTGACACTAACGCTGACGTTAAGAATTAACTCCACATCATACAAAAACCAGTTTTTCTTAATTATTTATTCCTCCTCATTATCTTCAAATTTTTTTCATGGGTAGAATAAAAAATAAAGCCAATATTGACCGTTCAATAGCATCTATATTATATGACATACAAAAACATTTCAATAAAATAATTGATACAATGAGACAATTATTTTCAGAAGTACCAGTGTGATGGCAGGTATAAGCTATTGCTGAATGAACACTCACACCTGAAACATTTGGAGGAAGATACAGGAAAAAAACCTTTTCAAGAATCAAAAAATTATTTTTCTACAGGTTTGCATCACCCTTGGAAGATTCCTGACTATGACTATGTTATACAGTTAGAAATCATTCATGACCATGGATTTGTAAGTACCAATATTTAGTTGTCTATTAAATATCTATATTACACAAAATAGTATGTCTTCGCCTATGTAAACTCAGTAAATCATCAATAACTTCACATTCTCTTTTTTATGGTAGAACTTTAACTAATAGAAAATATGTATTAACATCTAGTCATTGTTTTCATAGTATTAAACCATCATAGATTTTAAGTTATATTTTTGTTATTAGTGCTCAAAATAAAAAATGATACAAATTCAATTGGATATACAATTAGATCTGTTGTTTTAAATGATAAATAGAATGATGAAACTTATGAAAATTATATCGTTCTATTAGAATTAACAAATCATGTTGACTTTGATCATTCAGACACGGGATTTATTCGATTATCACGAAAGAATATGTCAATATATCTATATGAATCAATGAATAGTACTGAAATAGTTTGGAGATATCTACAACAAGGTGATTCATCATCTCTTTCTCTTTCACAAGTATAATCACCTATTATACCGCATACAAATACATATTGTCATAATAGTGTAAACAATAATATTATTCAATTATGTCAAGGTTTTATCCAAGCTAGTAAAGATATACGTCAAGGTGATAGGTTAAAAATAAATATTTTTGAACATGACCTTTGATTTCTAAAATGTTATAGTGGCAGACCTTTGATGATTTACGATTCAAAAAGTGATAAATATGATATAGGAGTAATAACTTCATATGGATATGGATATGCAGTAGTAGGATATCGTCGTGTATGTACTCATATGTGTATGTTTGTAAATTGAGTTAGTTCTCATATCAACGATAAAGATTCTATATATCAAGCATCAATTACATCAATATCTTATATCATATTATTATTTTCATTTTGTATAAATTTGTGTTTGTATTCAGAAATAATTTTTTTTTATATTTATTTTAAAAACAAACAAGTTTTTTATTTTATTTCTAAGAATATAAAAAAACAAAACATTTTGATTGGTAAACGAAATATATTTAATTGATGATGATGATTGTAATACGAATGTGTTTATCATTTTTCCACTTTTATTCAAAAAAGAAGACATGTACGCTTTTGCTATGTTCAACACAATATTTTTCAGACACAAAAGAGAGTTAGAATTGTTTATAAACATTTTTTTCTTTTGTTGTCTCTTCCTAAAGCAATATTGACACACACAGAAATCGATAATAATATACCTTTGTCTTTCTTACATTGCATATTTTGTCAACATTAGTATAGGAAAAGAAAAAAATATTGTTTACATACAATTCTGACTGTTTTTCTTTTATATTTGAAAATGAGAAGCTGAACATATCCAAAAGCTTACATGTCTTCGTTTGTGAATAATAATAGAAAAATAATAAATTTACTCGTATTACTAGTATTATCACAAAAAAAGTCGATATATTGCATGAAGTTTCTGCTCGATTAAATGATTGTTCTTGTTTTGCATTGATCAGTTAGTTATGATGATCATCAGATCCACCTAGATTAAACATATAAATGTATGTGTAGTATTTAATGAATGGTATTTATTTACCAGATTTTTTTATCATCTTCTGAACTTCGATTATGATAAGAACCTTGTCGATAATTTTTTCCTCCTTCGCCACTGTCAACAACAGTGGAATTTGTCAAATCATCATATTATTGATTGTCATTATTTTTTGATGGCTTAGAATCTTGTTGTGAACCTCGACTACTCTTGAAGTAAGTGCATGCTGATAAAACAACAACACTAAATAGAAACTAGAAGTGAAATTAGATAATAAAAGAAAAAGAAGAAAACATAAAATATACTACCAATGATAAAGCAACCATATTGATCGCCTACCCATATATGCTATCGAATGTTACTTATGTGTATAATCAACGTATTGACATATATCTCTAATCATTCTTTTTGTGTTTACCTATTTTTACTGTTTTGTAACCTTGAACTGACATTTTCTATAATATTATTTTTAATATTTGGTGTGTAACAGGTCATGAATCCTTTTTCTATACGAACGAAATTATATGTTGAATCATGACTCTGGACATAGAACACGCCTAGTCAAAAAATGAGGCCCATAAGAGGACAAATCCAGTGGCTAGTCTTTTTTGCCAAAGTCATTGAATTACATGTCAACGGAACGAGTACGCTGATATCAGCAGTTTAATTCTAAGTTCATGAGGTTTCAATCAAATTTTGAATCCTAAAAACTATGAACAATGTAACGCAATTTTAGTTATCATTCTTATGATTTATTCTACCATTGTGGACTGAATTTGAGAATAAATATACAAAACAAAATACTATTGAAATGATGAATTGTATAGCTCTTTTTTTGAGACTTTAATTTAATATAAGTCATGAATGGATTGTTTAATTTAACAAGAGACAGATTCGATGCACTAGTAAATTCTGTTGTCACCTTGACTGTATTTATCAAACACTCTTATCTTTCAAGAAATATTTTATTTCAAAAATTGAAGTAACCGAAGTTTTGCTGTTAGTCTTCGTATAGCCCCTTAAAAAACTACAAAATCATGTATTTTTCAAAGTTAAAAAATATTCGATCACTTGAAAAATTCCTTAATACACTATTCCCCAAGCTCAATTTCGTGTCTTTTTTGCTCAACGCTTAAAAAATTTTGATCCAAAAAGTTCACTTTTAGTGAAATAAATCATGCCACTAGAAATTTACATAAAAAACTCAGTTGATCTGTATGTGGTTTAAATAATTTCAAGAATGTTTTTTTGTTGGAAAGTTTAATTCTGATCTCTGTTTGCGACTAGACGAAAAATAAATTGCATCAAACCATAATCTAAATACCATAAAGAAACTATGAAAATTATCGAAAAATATCAAATAACAAAATGGTAGATATGTGCTAATAGTGTTTGCCAGCTCATTGAAAATGTACATCATGAAATTAAAAAATCAATTGATAACTTATACAGTTCAGTTTCGAATCTAGTTAAGATTGGAATAACATTTCTCTGTAATTCTCTAATAAATATTATTTATATATAAAAATAGAACCGTTGTTTATAAAGTGAATAAATATTTTTTTTGTTTTTCTACAATGAGTACTATTTTTCGTTATAATCGTTCTTTTTCTATAATGGGGGGCATGAAAACATTGAATGATTGTGAATTTCCAACAATTACAAAATAGAAATTTTTCAATCGGTTCATAGAAAAATGGTTTGCATTCATAATTCTCAAATAAATAATAGAATAGTGAAAACTGGAGTTCCATATAGATGTTTTACATTGTTTAAAAACAATTGCGTCGAAAGTATAATGAGCAAGGGCGGAATGAGGAAAATTTTTAAAAGTAAATCTGTGTCATATCAAAAGTATGTCTTATGATTACAATATGAAAGCATAGTCAATGATTATTAATATTCATAAAATTGAAAGTTAATTTTTTTTTCTATAAATAGTACTATTGATGGTATATTATAGATAATAATTCTTACGGAAAAATGTAGTATATCGTGAATGTCATTGAGTCGCCTGTTTTCAAAATCTAACATACATAAATATCTACAAAAATGATGCAATAAATAATTCTAACTCAAGTAATTATTTTATATCTTAATAATAGCAAAACTTGAATACAACAAAGAAAACATGAATTACTGTATAATTCATACAATGAAAATAATAGAACATTTAAAAAATTGTAATATACACAATAAAAAAAACGTTAATTTTTTTATTAGTAACATAGGACAAATTCAAAAAAAAATTTTTTTATTATAATTGTGTTTAATGTGAGCCTGTTTTGTAAAGTATTCTCCGAATTAATTATTTCACACTGTTTTTCAAGCTTTATTATTATTAGAAAGCTTTGTTTATAAGAGAACATTTTTAGAATTATTTTACGTCTTCTAAATTCAACTAAATTCTCATGTCAACTGTGCCATATATATTCGGAATTCATGGCTCATCAAAGAACTAAAATTCATAATTTGGTTAGCATCTTTTTTGTTGTCTATTTGTTCTCAGACAAAATTCACTGAAGTGAGATGAATCATTAGAATGATGACAAAAAAAATACGTTACCTTGTTTATAATTTTTAAGTTTCAAAATTCGATTGAAACTTCATGAAACTCATACCAATATGTTCGTGACAACATATTCTTTCTGTTGACATACGATTCTATGGAATTCGATTAAAGAAAATATAATTAGATCGATGTGATGTCACATGTGTTCTTGTCCTTGATTAACGAATATTTTGTTTTGAGCGCAATAGCTCGACATGTGGCTTTGTTCGTATAGAAAGAAAACATACCCCATGACCGGTTACGGTCCAAGTATTGCCAATAACATTAGAAAACGTCGATTCAAGGTAACAAAACAAAACAACAACAACAACAACTGAGTAGGCATAATATCAATGGCAAACGACGTATATAAATATGCAGATTCGACAAGCAAATATCATTCGATTACACATACGAATATGCGATCAACATTAATTATTTTATCATTGGTTAGTATACAACTCGTAAGCCGTGTTTTCATTTCGTATCTGATTTTTATTTTAGCTTCTCTTGGCCATTGTGGTCTTCTCAGCACCTCCACAGCCCCTTGGACATCGGGACATAGCAAGACGACCAATATCGCCAAATCATCATGATAATGGATTACATAAAGGTTGGCTAAAGCACAAAGATTCTCATGAAAAGAAAAAACATGGCAGTACCGAAGAAAGTTCAGACGAAGGAAAACATCCACACGGCGCACCCGGTGGCCACGGAAGACCCGGTGGTTCAAGTGAAAATCGTGGTGGCCATGGACAAGGAGGACACGGTGGTTCAAGTGAACATGGTGGTGGCCATGGCCAGGG